>JAKRRZ010001438.1:0-11346 GCA_022627015.2 Podosphaera aphanis
GTTGGGAGTTAAAGGGGGATATACACAAATTTAGGACTCAATAGCTTTACTACGGAATTACCTTAGTTGAAGCCACGAGCCATTTGTGACCCACTACATTATTCTAATCACTCGAGTATCATACACATTTATGTTAAGATCAGGTGACTAGATACTAGCTTAGTCACTATCTCGCTAACATAAATACCGCCCACGCACAATAATATAGTACAATTGTTGTTCTGTCTGCATACTTTATTCCATTTATCCTTATCGTTATATCCTCCTTTCTTACCTGTTTGTGATCTTAACTGTAATTGTCGGTTCTCGTTTAACTTCCGACTATGAGCGAAAGCTCATAGTCGGAAGTTAAACGAGAACCGACAAATGACAATTTAGATGTTTATTTTGGGTACCCGTTATTTTTTCCATAACGAGTCATTTTGATCGAAGAAACATTTCTACAAGATTTAGGAGCGATGGCGAAAAATTTGTTGGGTTTAGAAGAGTCTAGTGTCCAGATGTAGGTGACGGACGTTAGTATTGTATGCATACTCAACTACAGTCGAACCTGTCTATATGAATACTCGGGTGCATCCGAGTATTCATATAGACAGTTTCGACTATAGATCTAGCCCGATGTACAGTGACTTTCAGCTACGTTTAGTTAGCGTGGCGTGAGTATGTATTTTTCGCAAGTCTGCAATGCACCGTGGTAGGTGCCATTCTTCGAAGATTGGACAATTTGTGCTGGCACGGCTCAGTGCAAGAGAAAACTTCAACGCAGATACTTAGAAGTATGCTACCTACTATACGCTACGCTAATCTGGAGAGGAGTTATCCCTTAAACTTCGACCTTACCGCTACACGAATGACTAGACCTAGGCTTTCATAGCGTTTGTTCCACTTTTTGTTAAAATTATAGGGTATAACTGGGGCTGTAAATGATGCGGAATCAGCGTCGGCGATTAGATCGATAAACTGAGATATCTTAATGATTGTAAATAGAAGAATTGATGATAAATTGATAATAAATAGATTGAAATGTTCAGTAGAATATAGCCTGATAAGATAGATAGACGAAGTAACAAGAATGCTTAGTCTATATCTTGTAGTTGCTAACCTGCACTTGTATGGTGTTCTAAATATATGTCTCTACAGTCTCGTACTGCGATTCCACATATTAGAGATTGACTCGTGAAGCGAATCATGCCAAAAGACAACGCTATCTGTAACAGATAGTACAAATATAAATACACATGAAGTCGTCAATAATTACGATTCAAAACAATAAGGTATCTAACGACATAGTATATGAAAATAGAACACAAGAACATAATGACAATACATGTAAAATGACTCAATCCAACATGTAAAGCATCATAAGACGATATAGGGTAATAAGCGCGCATAATAGTAAAATATAACAAGAAGGTAATAACTCGTCTAGTCAGAAATACGACTAGGATATGAGGACAATGCTTGGTGATATATGCGACGTATAGAAATGTCATTTTTTTAACATTTTTATCCACAATTCTCATCGATTTGTTTCAATTTCATCGTACTTGTTTAAGAATCTGCCAAAGTTCCGGATTTGAATCCGATGGAGCCGGCTGGCTCTTCTCTGCAGCGTTGGGTAACTCTTTCGCACCACGTAAAACGGCTGAACACAAAACTCGATCGTTCAAAACTTAAAACTCAAAACTCTAGCTCCCAACTTCAGGACTCTGGATCTTAATTACTGAATCTGATCGAGAGAGCTCCCGTCTCAAGTGGAATACCAGAATATCGGTTGTGTTTCCAGGACTTCCGGGCTATTCTAGGGAAACAGCACACGTACCATCTGGCTCATAGCTCCCACGCGAGTTCCATCTATCAGTACTGTATTCTATTGTGAAGTAGAATAATTGTACACGGGCCTTTTCGCCAGGTTCATGAGAGCAGGAACTTGAGCTCACCCGTAACTATGACAGGAATGTTCTCGTGCTTTCTGGTCTAGGTACAGCGTGAACAAGACCACAACTATCGGGCTTCAACCCATGTCCATCAAAAAATTAATCCTTCCAATTGGGATGGTGAAGCTCTGAAGAAATTGCGGCTCACATTTCTGATGCTTCATGAACATCCTCCCTAATGATCGAATATACAGATTCCCAAAAGCTATTCGGTCCCCTGATGAAGACCATATCCTATTATTATCTCAAGATGTTTGACAGAACATCCTTCCAAATATCCATGCTCCATTCAAGGTGGGTGCTCTATGTCAGGATATGTCAGCCCCCTGGAACTGTTCTAGCAGCTACACAAATCAGTACATGAATAGCAGTAAGTTGAGTTCAGTAATTCAGAGCAGGTGCCGAGAGCCTAATAACTTAGCTTGCTGTTACATCCGAATTTATTCCTTGGGATGGAAGTGTTCTAGCCATGCCGGATGTAATCTTGTGATATTTTACACAAGTAAAAAGGCACCCTGGGCAATGTGTCCCAAGTGTATTTTATAATGTTATGCTCGCTTAATATAGAAAATGGCAACTTTTGCTTCTTAATTTAGTACAACACATGAGGTGTAAGGCTTATCTCGCTCGCCTTATGGTAGTATGATATGAAGCGGACTTCACACCGCCTTCAAGCCCAAGTGATGATGTGGCGCAAGCTATAAACACTACGGGATAGAGAGACGTATCAACTCGATTGTTTTTGGTCTGATCAGACCAAAAAATCTTCTTCCAGTCGTCAACTACTCCTCCGGCTCGGTGCTTCCGTCTCCCGGAACTGTATGAAGGACCTTACCGATCATGGATGCCGAGTATTACAGCGTACTCCTTTTTTCGCGGCATGTTCTTGCTTCGAACAACTTTACCACATAATCTTGGACGATAGGTACACCATCTCGACATCCTTCATTTACATGAACCACGAAAGCGCAGTCAAAAACGAACCTCTCATCTATCATAGGTTGTCTTTGTTAAGAGTAAACAGTCCTCGACAGATCCAATATGTGATAGTGAGATCACTACGTCATAATCACATGAGTGGGGCGATGCACAGATACCAAGATGTTCGTACAAGTATATATATACAAGTATATATATACAAGTATATATATACATGTATCTATATATCTTTAGATAATGTGGCGAACTCGCAACTGACCTTTGAATGAGATTAGTTTATATTCGCTGACATCGTGCTCTATCGTTCTAACAGTCTTGAGCACTCACGAGGTGTTGGATAAGGTTAAAATGATGAATTGAAGTGATAATAATTATGCTTTGGTAATTTTTAGCAGTCACATGTAGGTTTCTTTCTGGCTTGATTCGCACTTCATATTTACTACGTGAACGCCTTTCACCAGCTTGAGCCAATTTCACCCGTATAGAGGGCCGAAGTAACAAATGAGATGGGGTCAATCTACGAATATTTGGTACAAACAAGCACTTTTTTCCTGCCTGCTTTGAGTACTGACTATACATGTACAGGTCAACTGGGGTATTGAAAATAACCTTGCAAGAGAATTGTGTTCATAAACACATATATTTGACGCCTGTGATTATACACGAATTTTTCGTAGAATTATTTTCAATACCCAGGTAGCCCTGTACATATGGACCGATGTATATTGGTAGTGACTTCATGATGACGTATACATATAAGTATTTATATAAATATTCAAGTAAATCTATTTAAACCTGGTCTTTTGATACATCCCAGGACTTTCGAGTGAAGGTTCACTGACCAAGATGGTTGATCAACCTTCTCAGTCGCAGAAAGTAAGTAGAATTCATCGACTTACAATGCTGTAAAACCAACAATTGAGATAGAGCCTACCAGCGGTTCAATCTCCCGGGCTATTCCAGTCGCTCTTCAACGCCAAAGCGCAGAAAAATTTAACCTTCACGGACCTTGCCCAAGTTCTGAACCGGTCTGAAGTCGGCGTGGCAGCAATCTTTTACGGCCAGGCCCAGGCCTCGACGGAAGACGTCAACAAGCTCTCTCAAATCCTTGACATACCGCATGTCGAATTAGCCACGCTTTCCAGATGTTTTCCTGATCGTGGGCGAGCGGGTCCCATGCCTCCAGTAGAACCATTAATATATCGCTTGTATGAGATCATCCAGACTTACGGGTATGCATACAAAGCGATACTGAACGAAAAATTTGGCGATGGTATCATGAGTGCTGTCAACTTCAGTACTCAGGTCGAAAAAGAGGTTGACGCGAAAGGGGATGTCTGGGCTGTGATCACTCTCCGAGGGAAATGGTGAGTTTTTCACTTTGTTCATCTTGAATATTCAATTCTCCTGCTAAGAGGTTCGTAAGGCTTCCATTTAGCAGATTTTAATTCCTTTCAAAAATATGTCTCAGAGCCCCAACGAGCTAGGTACTGGGAAAACCTGATAGCACCCTCTGTGTTTTTTCAAATTTGATATCCTAGTCCAGGTAGGTATTGCACATAGGTTGGAAGTCAAAGAAAAACCAAACTACTGAGAAAACATTCCTATTTACCTGTTCGTAAGGTAACAACTTAGGGCAACAATTTTGTTGATTCAAATTCTACTGATAAAGTAGTATCCGCAAAGATGAACAGTTTTAGATATTCTGATCTTTTGTTGAAAGGCACGAATCTCGAGGAAACAACAGGCCTTCAGCAACCTTAGTGAATGTGAAAAACATCATCTAATCCAAGCCGGACCGATCATAAAAATTGAAAAAGCTAGAGAGCTTCATTGGCTCAACCTAACCCAGTTTAAGCCAGGATCTTCTCAACGATATGATCACAAATTAGTCAACTATCAAGGATCTCATGGATGAATCATGTCAGAAGCAGGTTCAATCATTCATTAAAAACGTGAAGAAATCTTTGAGTGAGTGCATGTAATTGAAAATTGGGAAGCGATAAGACCAATGGTATTATCAAGCTAGTAAATGAGAAAATGAATGTAACCGTATTCGTTATTGCTCTCATATTTCATGCAATTTAACAGCAAGCATTAATTCGACCTTCTGACCTGACAAAGAGGAACACTTGCCAGACGCTTTCTCACCCACACCGATCAAAATGACTGAATCAGAGAAGGGAAAAGGCATAGAGGAAACAAGGGATAGGGATGATTACTCATAAGATTGCTCACCTCGAGCCGTAACTGACTCCAGGAGATTGCGGTGAGAGAAAGCAGCGTTGAAGTTTCGAGTACACGAGATCCTCCTTCAAGCCATCACTCGGCGCCGCGTACCATCAAGTACGTAGTATGTCGGGGATGTAGCTCTCCTCTCAAAGGCGACGCGATCGCATGCATCAAGAAAATGTCGCTGAAGCAATGGTGCTTTGCGGTAAAGGGTTAATATTCAAGGGTTACCCCTTTACTCTTGGAAGAAGATGATGCGACGTCGACGTGTACCCCTGTTTACGGATGGTTCCGCTTCTGTACGTCAATCCCCCTGCCGCGTCGCGGGCGGGTGGGCAAGTGAGATGCGAGCGGTGCGGTGCGTACCGATGGTACGGGCGAGATGACACACATGATTTAAGCCAGGTATCACTCTCTGGACCCGTGAAAAAGTGAATAGAGCTGGCTGCGCGATGCACGCAATGAGGACTGGGGGAGGTCTTGCTTGTAGTCTAGGTAACGAGATATATATACGTGCATAATAGATTTCTACATCTCACTCCGACCCTCAAGACGCGTCTCGAAGAGCAGGGATCATCGGGACTCCCGCGAACGGTAGAAGCGTCGGTCAGGCGGACAAACGTTCACATGTACACGCTTACCGGATCGTTATAGTAGATTCACGTGGGAAGCGAGAGTCTGTCGACGAAATGATCTTGAAATTACTTCATCTATCCACCCATTGATCCCGTGCCCTTCCTTACATAACATTACAGCCGCGCACGAACTTCTATGATTACATCCCCCCAAGTAAAGAGTGCTCGCGATCCGAAATATCCATCCCGCGTAGCCAGACCAGCTTCGTGTAGTAGCGGCGGCGGTAAACCTCGCATCAGAAGAACGTCGAGACCGGCTCTAAGACTTCTTCCGGTGCGTGTGGGTGTGGGGTGCCGCGATCGCCGACATGATGCGCCCTAGCTCAGATGATTGATTGGTGCGCGAGGAGAGAGAGTGACGCACGCAGATGGCTTTTGAGTGGTGCGGCGAGGCGCGTCGGGAGGTCCAGTGAGAGCGCACGTGACGCGGTCATCGAAACTCGGTGAGTTTAAGAGCAGATTATGGATCCCAAGCACAGGCTAGAGCGAGCGAGCGTGTGTGTGTATGTAGCCTGGATAGACGGCGGCGCGTCGTGCAGGAGACGTTGTCGCGCGTGATAAGACGAGGAGTCACAGGAGAATTATTGGATGACGCAGCCGCCGCCGGTGGGCCGACCTCGGTGAGTCGTCGTGCTCCGACCGCCACCACCCAGGTCGGTAGCCGCGGGAACCGGTTGCGCGGAAGAGATGATGGGCGATGGTTGGGGCGCGCGGAGGGAGAGAAAGTGGACGAGAGATCCGGGCGTCATGAAGGCCACCGGCGGGCATTGGGAATGCAAGAAGCTGAACGGACGCATGAGGGGCCGCCGCGTCGAGTTGCAGTGCAGGTACTGGTGCCGGTGATGATGGTACAGATGATGATAGTGATGCCCGCTTCACACAGTGAGTCAGTCACACGGGGAACGAAGGACGCAATCGTCGAAATGCCAGCTCAAGAGAGATCAGTACAAGCGTCGAGAAGCAAGCAGAGGAGCAGAGTTGGAAGGGAGGCACACGCAGGCCCCTCGTGGGGGAATCCGACCTTTTTATGAGCTCCCGTTCGGCCGTCCGTCGCAGACACCGAAATCAAACGCCCTCGCATGCCCGCGGCGCCAGCTGGACAGGACGGACGGAGCAGCCAGGGATGGGCGCCGTCCGTCGCACTTCCCGTCACGTCCCCCCACCTGACACACATTCATCCACACCCAACACGTTGCACGTCCGCTCAGATTCGGGTGAGCTGCTGTGGCGGCGGCGCTGGCGACGACGCGAGGGGTGCCCGATTGTGTTTGTCCTACTGCGACGTTGGTTGGCCTCCTGAGTCTAAGCGAGCTCGCCCCGGAGTTCGCTTAGTATTGTTCTGCTGTGTTGCTTACTATTGTTCAGCCTGCAGCGCGTACCGAGCAAACTCTCGGCATCTGGGACCTCTTTTCATCTCACTTCCTATGTATCACCTTTGTCAATCTAAGTCTTGAAATAATCTCTTATTAACCTGGTCAAAATTTCTCCTGTGAAGATATCCCGTCATCACGTTTCGGGACGTCAAAACGCTACGCAGTCCAATACATGTACGGAATTTTGTCTGGATATTTCTTCAGAGGCATCTCAAGTCGATACATACAAACGAAATAACGGGGCAAAATATTGTGGAAATTATGTTTAATTTTATTCGTCACGAAGGAAATTTGTCTCGAGTATTTACATGCTTCTACGCTAGATTAGATGCCATGTGACCAAGTGCGATGTCAATTTTGAAGATAATTACTCTTCTACGAGCACATGAGCAATCATTTCGAATATGAAGCATATTGAAAGTTATCAGCTAAACGCTAAACGCTAGAACTTGAATTTTCGTTTCGAGACTGATGCCTAGTATTGTGATAAATCAAACTTAAACTATACACAGCAGTTTCGTGTTGGGCCATAAGCGGCTCTAGGTATCAGTCTACCAACAGATATAGGTACGTCGTACTCGATTATCTTTATCACCGTTGCCTATCGCTCGATGACCACAGGTTATAGTAGCTTCTTGTTTTTGGAGATTGAAGAAAACCCCTTTTACCATGACTCGTTTATTACAGGCCGGAACCTGCATCGGTGAGAGATTGTCGTCCCAAGGTGGTAGATCTTCCTCTTCAATACCCATAATCCATTGGGCCAAATGACCACATAGTAGACTGTCCCACATTCCTTCTCTTCGTGGAGCACTCAACAAAAGCCTGATAGCTTCACGCCGTAATTTTCGGTTACGGCACTTTGTGGCTACGACGTAGAGCGGGGGAACAATTCCAAGCTCTAGGGCAAAGGAGGCTTTGGTATTGCAATTTTTATCTTTATTCCCGAAATTATTAATTGGACTCTGTAGAGAGTTTATGCCCTGCTCTTGGTAGCTGCCGGGGTCCTGCATAGAAATTTCATTTGCTAAATCAATAATTTCATTGAATTCAGAAGTGAAATCATCGAAACCCATTTCAGTTTCACTAAATGTCATGAAGTAGAGGATGTATGTCATGTTGAAAAACATCCTGAGGACGTAGATTCCAGCTCTCTCAGTGTATGAAATGTTGGAATCACCGCGCGCGTTCTCGACGACTGGCAAATAAGCTGCACCCCATTTTTCGAGCTGTACCCGGAATTGGTGACAATAATTTTGAAGACTTATAGGAAGGATGTTATTTGGTCCTGGATTTTGGGAGGAAAGCTTTTCGAGGAGGCGTAGAATACTTTGGGTAAGATAATCAAGTGCAGGTCTTGCCTCTGTGGCTGAAAAAAAGCGCTCCGGTATATACACTATCTCTTCTGCGAATTTTAAATTTGTCTCAGACATAGGCGGAATTGGAAATACTTGCTCTGTTGAAAGACTAGATTCATTACACGAGGAGAGTTTGATTGAGTTGGGAAGATGAAAGGCCATATCATAAGATTTTGCCTGAATGGAGAGACGAGTAAAAATCTGAACCAATTCTGGCTCATGTGAGCTTGGCCCCCATTCTTCCAACAGCTTCAATCCGGTCTGTATATGTCCGATGGCATCACTGTGGTCACCAGTAAAAGATTGTATGCATATGAATATGATAATCGATATCAGCATGGTTCGATGAGCTTGTAGGTTTTTAGTTGCTAGCGACTCTCGTAGACGTCTTATTGCTTTCCCATATTGCTGCAGAGCATATGTGTAGTGATTAACAATACGCGTAGAGCTACCAGGTGAATTATTTCGTCTGGATTCTACTGCGTTATCCAGTGTCTTATATAGAGCGCCCAAGGCAATGACAGCATGTCGTACGTAAGCTTCAGAATGACTTTCTATCAGTACACTATGAGTCCAAAAATCTGAATCAAAGAAACCAGAAAGCTCATTGGCAGTGTGAGTTCGAAAGACTTGAAAATACTGGCTCTCGAGTTGGTCGAACGAGGATCCGCCCACTTGCGCAGTCAAAAGGCTAGGGTAGAATATTACAGATTCTTCTGGTGGTAGCGCCATGTTGCGAGCTTGATAGCTTCTATCTTGAGTGACCGGGATTCTTGATCTTTGTGGTATGATGCTATGGCTAGAATATGTCAAGCCGATATTACTGTTATTCCTTGGTGATGGGGCAGGGGCTATTGGAGGGAGCGCTAGATCAGCAGGTCTTTTAGATACGGGATAGCCACCGCATTGTCTGTTTGCTTTGACACATTTTAAACATTGAGGTCGAGTTTCGTCACATTTGATACGGCGGAGCCTAGAGAGACATGGACCTTGTTAGAAGATCCAGTCAGATAAGACGAGGACCATACTGACTTGCAATTATTGCAACCTGTCTTAACTTTAGGACGACTCGCACGGGTCTGCCTGGTGCTATTCATTTTGCCAACTGATTTCGGCAAATTGAGAGCGTTATGAGCATGACCGGGTGGAGAGAGAGCTTAAGGTTTAAGATTTCTTTGCCTGAAAGTACTTAAGCCCGGCTAGCAAGATGCCTTGTATCAATCTTTGACGAGCACTTTCTAGGGAGGAGCAAACGTTAGTCCTTTACGCTGATCGGAGTGTAAAGTTGGCACGTAGTTGCAGAATAGGCGCGCAGTCTAAAATCTGTGAGACTAACCCAGAGTACAGAAGGTGTTACATCCGTCTTACAGTGCCGGAGATATGGTTGTCTTCATCATTTGGGAGTTCTAATTTCAGATGCCTCAACTCATCACTCATTACATCGAGCAATGAGCAATGAGCAATGAGCAACAAGTGAAGCTCTCATTTTTTTGCTATGAACACTCTACCAAATCTTGTTTACAATAATCTTTTATTTTTAATAGTCTTTTTTTCGGTAGTTTAAGTAATTTTCGTCGCACTTGACGTCGGGATGCGATAAAGCTGCAGAATTTTTTACACTTCGATTCCGTGCCGTCGAGGAATAGGAAAGACAGTCGAAATTATCCAGTTGTCTGCAACTTCCCGTGGAATGCACATAAACAAGCCTTGGCCACTTACTTTCGATTCGGGTGTCCCAATCTTGTCACGACTCTCTTAGAATACCCGTTTCAATCATGTTTCTCTTATCTTGTTAGTGAAAGTTGAGACTGGGTTTGGAGTACTTGACGAGATATGAATATTGTCGAAATAATATGGTTGTTGATTTGAGAAGCGCGTCGAGTGTGCATGCATCTACGAATTTGTATGATGCGCTAAATAAGGCCCCTTGCTAGTGAGTTCCTTGTCGGAAAAAAAGATGCCGGAAAGCGTAATATTATTCTTGTGCCGCGTTCTTCACTCTTTTGGCATGATGAATTCTCATGCCCGCGGAAGTAATCGCCGGTACTACGGCTGGTTATATTCCTCAAGACTTTTTTCCCGCTCTCCCTCAACCGTGAACACATGTATTCAATCATCGGAGAAAACGTTTTGATTTCTCCGCGTGGCCATGCTCAGTAGCCGTTGCAATCATGGGAGACGTGATCTTGGGAAGTTACTTGAACACTCCAGCTGGATTGAACGTTGCCTGTACAGTGAACTGCAGCAGGAGAGCTCTAATTACTAGTGAGTAGGTGATATAATAATATATAAGCCCCAAAAACATAGATCGTAATTACCAGTACTTACATGTATTATATATTTACCCTTCCTCCCTCCACAACTATTTACTACATATAATTAGTGCTGGTAATTATTAACCCGATCGGATTATTTTAATGCGACTTTGTGCGGAAGTGTTGATCTTGTGACAACAAAAACGTTCGCGATACATAATGTATTACAGGCAACGGGTTAGAAATTTTTGCAGTGATTAACTGCTTGAGCCCGAGAGGGGAAAATAATGATTTGATTTAGGCGTAATTCCTTTGATTTGATGGCAGATGCGAGAGCTCTTGATGTCGACAAGATTTAGAAAAATACCCTGATATCGAGAGTACAAGTAATGGGTTATCTGAAACGGCATCCATAGAGATCGTCTGCGAAGACCGATATGGGCCTCATCCCACACATGTGACTTGTTGTCAATCAGTCCTTTCACCCGCTTACTCTCATTCAGGGGTCCACAATGTAAATGGCCTTTTATTATACACAGGGGTCCAGACCCGGCCATATCCTGGTTATGTTTTTGGAGTTAATTTAGGGCGTATTTACTGCCGGTGTTCGAGCAGAG
>JAKRRZ010001439.1:0-11343 GCA_022627015.2 Podosphaera aphanis
AAAGGCCTGGCAGTCTATACTAGACGAGGATTTGAGGAGACTAGTCGAAAGTATGCCAGCAAGATGTCAAGCCGTAATTCGTGCAAATGGCGGGCATACTAAATATTAAATTCTTGGTGTACATAAATTTTGTAGAAAATCTAGCACAATTTTGCATAAATAATCCTGAAAAAATTGAAAATTTTCTATCTGAACTTCCAAATTGGGAACCTACGTCAATTCGCTCTGATAAAACACTCATACAAAAACCCATGTCTTGACCGAAACATGCTGCCATATTAGGATAGGTCAACGTAAATATTGTTTAAAAGCCCCTGTTTAATCCCTGTAAAGCACGGACAATCTACGTTTACTCTGCGAGGGTCTCTACTGTGCCGCTACGGTAAGTTATTTTAGGTGGGTCTGTGCAGGGTATATCTCGCTTCAGGGGTTAAAAGTGGAAGTCTATGGGGCCTATGACATCTACCCTCTATCAGGGGTTGAAAAGGTATAATTTTAAAGTGTGTTTCTCACTTTAAAATTATACCTTTTCAACCCCTGATAGAGGATAACTCAAAGTCTAAAATATGTGAGCCTTATCTGTCAGGATTGTCATTTTTATGCTCGTTAGCCTTGGTTTCACAGAGACTTCTCCCGAGAGTCTGCTTCTCAATCATTGTTTAGCAATACCATCACAGATCTCAATAGGAGGCCATCACTTGAGTAAATTGTCTTAAATATACCGATTATCTGTTGAGAAAATTCTGAAGATAAATAATTCATTCAGGATGCTAAAGAATGGATCAGTTAAATCATTGCAACGATGAATCGTCCACAGACGCCTCCACCATTATCAACCTCGCTTCAATCTCATACTCATTCCAGAGCAAAAAAATTGACAGAAGAACAACGTATTGAAGTAAGTATTATGTCAAAAGAGAGCTAAATCATACGTCGTCTCTAAAAATTTGCAGGTGATAACTCTGGCCCGAGAAGGTTACAGCAACCAAAAGATCGCGCGACGACTCCAAGTGACTTATCACCAGGCTCGCTATGCAGCAAATGCTGTCCATCTCTCTCCTAAAAAGAGTAGCGGTCGCCCCCTTTCCTTGAGCAGTGAACAGGTCAACGAGATTGAAGCCTTTGTTACATCATCTCCAGAACACCGTCAATTGACCTATTTCGAGCTCGCCTACTCACATTTTAATCATTTTGGAGTGAGTGAGAAGGTAATCCAATGGGCAATGTCTAGAAGAGGATACGCCCGTCGTATTGCCGCTTCGAAATCACCTCTTTCTGCAGAAAACAAGAGAAAGAGACTTGAGTTCGCTACAGAACATCTTGACTGGAATAAAGAAGATTGGATGAGAGTTCTCTGGACAGATGAGACATGGGTGACTGATGGACGACATAGTATTTGGATCACGAGAAAAGTGAGTACCGCCTACTTTGTCTGAAACTTGAGATTCCTAACCTTAACCTATCATCTAGGTAGATGAAAACTTTGACGCTACATGTGTCATAAGCAACATTCGGAAGAAAATTGGATGGATGTTTTGGGGCTCTTTTCGGGAGCGAAAAAGGCCCTTCCTTGATTTGGGAGAAGGGGTGGGGTAGTATAACTGTCAAGATCACATGACCTATGCCTGAGGCATATATATGGCCTATGTATTTATATATCGCACATCTAGGATATCTCTAATTATTCACTTCATACGCTTACATATCTGTAACCATAACTTTCTATCCTGATATATTCTGTCAATAACTGCCGATAGATATTGTCAGAGGATAGTACCTCTTATCCACGGCATGATTTCGAGTCATCCACAAATACAATCAATGCAGGACAACGCCCCACCTCATAAGGCAAGGCAAACTATAGATGAGCTTAGGGATAGAAACATCTCTCCGATTACATGACCACCATTCTCCCCTGACCTGAACCCCATAGAGCATGTCTGGAAGCTGATGAAGGAGTATATGTTACGGGTTCTACCCGGTGTTGTTGCGGCTGGGCTGCTCGTAGTGGCCCAGCCTTGCGCCTTTATTAATTACCCGAGTAATCGACATAGCTGAGCTATGAAAAATTAAAAGGGAGGCCCAGTTTATGCCTAGTTTCAGAGTAGGATCCTTACAAGGAGACGGCGCACATTTAAGGACAATGTTCTCACCCTCTAGTAGTCTTTTTTTGTGTAGAAAAGTATAGATTATTTGTGGCATTGCTTACGTGCAGTGACCGTAGTTCTCGTCCCATTACACTATATCGCATATCACTATCCTGATTTGGCTCTGGAAAAGAATAGGTCGCAGGATGGGCTTCGAAGGATTGTGGCAGAAGCTTGGGACAGGGCCGTGGATTAAAATGAGCTGGAAAAACTAGTTGAGTCGATGCCAAGCAGGATCAGGGCCATTTATGAAGCTCAAGGTGGCCCGACAAAGTACTAGCCTCTATAACTTATTATGAACTGGATAATTAGAATAATGAATTCATAACTTTATTTGAACCAAAATTAGAAGGTGCGATATATTTTGCGTGAGGAATTTCACATACAAATTAAGGTATTTTCATAAATTTTCATAGATCAACTGCCAAGCTTTCCAGGTCAGGCTAGCGAAAGCATATATACCCTGTCGAGACCCACCTTTTGAGTGGAGCTCGGAAAACTTACCGTAGCGGCACAGTAAGGTGATAAAACGATAAACGTTAAGTACCTTAGGATGACTAATAAGATCAACCACAAAGGCTTTCATTCTAGGAGCCGCCAAGCCTCGCTCACTATTTATTATTCACCCTTGTGCATGTAGAATTAATCAGCCAGTAATTATGAAGGTAAACAAAACGATTACCCTGTATCAATAGTAAACATACAAACCTCTCCCATTGACTTCCCAACGTCAGTACTATCGATATCATGGATAACTCAAGCGTTTTGTATGATGATGGCTCTAAAGATCACGAGCTTGATTCAATTTTTGAGCAGATGGACGATGTAGAATTTGCGTGGTTTGAAAGGTTAATATCTGCTTCTTCCATTTTCCAATCAAGCTGCCTACAACTACAAATTCTGGCATTTTCCTCCGATGACAGTCTGTCTGTAAAATATCTCGCCCTTCATTTCTTCTCATATTTTGCCTCTTGTACCAAAAAAATCTATCTAGCCGGAAGTTGAGCAAGACAATCAGACGCCCAAGATGATAGCTTAACTGCAATTCCCGACCCCCAGTCAGCATTTATAATTCATATCAAGAGGCTTAATGCACCTTACGCGATTTCATTCGTAGGGATGGCTTTGAAATTATCCTTGGTGGGGGTGATGGAAAGAATACTTATCAGGTCAGATACAAGAAAACCTCCACCAGTTGAGGTGTATAGTTCATCACATAAAAATCGTGCGCTTGATTTCCCTGACGTGTCTCCGGCCCAGTACGCTCGACGTAGTGGAATCCCGCCTCCCCCAAAGTAAAGACGTTTGGCGAATCCATCTCCGCATGCACGGCATTGACCTTGTAAGTGCACGAAGGACTGTACTTCTCAATCTTGTCCTTGTAGCCAAGAGGGGAGTTTATGCAGCACAATTTGTGGTGGTAGGTATTGCCAAGATTATAGGGAAGTCGAAAACGAATGAAGAAATAGATCTTTGCCTGGAGCACTTGAACCTGATTTATCAACTGGTAAACTGTTAGTCAAAGTAGAAGGATTGCGGTGGTGGATGAGAGAGAATTACGCCATACTTCAAGGTTTGAAAGAACATAGTTCTGATGGTGCGTCAAATTCCTAATCCATAACGAAAGCAATTGCCAACTCCTAATCTACGAGCAGTTTGTCATTCTTCTACTGTAAGAGCAATGAATCATCGACAGGTAAGTTGTTACACGCGCAGCCAACCGCCATGGCGAGCTACTGGAGAACCGAATTTTGTCGAAGATAACGCTCAGAAATTGTACCTTGACTAATTCGTCTATTGTTATGATTACGAGGCTCCGAGAGGAATCAGAGTGATGGATAGCTTAGAGAGTTATGATCACGATAAGATGGATAAGTATAGAGTAGATGTAGCTCAGTATATTAATTCTGTTGTTATAATATATGAAAGGAAAACTGCTTAAGATAACGTACAGGGGTCTATTACCTCCTTATATACATCCCTCCAGAACTCCTAGCTATCCTCTGCCATTCTACTAGAATGTTCTACTCCAGACTCACATCACAACACTAGTTGATCAGTTGTCGTTCTATGCCTTTCCAATATATTCCAGTAATTTCCATGGTATCCCCAAACCCATTAAATATATGTTGGGGAAGTCTGTCACAAAATCGAGTTTGGCACTCGCTTAGCTCCCGCCAAGCGAATACATAACTGGTTGGGTCTAATATAGTGGATGAGCACTAAGGAGCATATATACTTGGGCTGTTCGCAACGATGCCTTCTCCTCTCAGCACTTCTTGCAACCATCAATCGACTTCTGATTCACAGATTTTTGCTTCCCACCACCTCCCTGCTTCAGGTACTTTGCACATATTTTATATATATTTATGTATGGCTATATTCACTACATGTGCTACATTTTGGCATAGTTACATGTTTTGTATTTAGATTGGGGCCACTACGTCGAGCTCTCCCTACGGGTCTGGTCTCACAGTGCGATTACGAGCTTGCCACGCAAGCTCTCCCTACGATACGGCACGCCTCCCGCGGGCGCCGTTACGGGACTCACTGCTAAAACCCCCGCAAACCAATAGAATCTTTCGATTCTATACTCCCTCTCTCTCGGTAATTGTGAAGGAATAGTGATTAGACAAGCATCAACCTTGTTACCGAACGAGGGAATTATAACATCTGTTCTTTGTTTTGTACATGGCTCAGTAAAATTATGTACTGCATATTTAATTATGTAGCCATGAATAATTCCTTGTTGTCAGAGCAACTCATTCAGTCTATTTCGTTATGCACATTTGCATTACATGTACTAGCGTAAGCCAGGATTACAAGGCATAAGTGCCTTACGTTTATCGTTTTACTACCACGTTTAAGATGCCCGCCGGGCGTCCGAGGTTCCCGCCCTGAATGTTGCCGATTATCAAGTCTGACTCCAAGATCCAACTTGAAAAGTCCAATTTGACGCTCGTTATCATTCGTTCATTCTTATCACCTTCATTTAATTTCTTTGAACAATCTCATCTCAATCTAAGTACTTCATCGCAGTCTGATCTCGTACGTGTCGCAGATAATGGTGAGAGCGCAACACATAATCACTATGGAGTGCCAGACTTTATTTCTTATACTTGGATGGCTAACCATTTATTTAGGTACGCGGCAGGTACTTTCCTCATGTGAAAAACAGAAGTTGACTATCGATCGTTCTTACCTTTCGATCTTGATGCAAGGGCAATAGGGGCTTGATAGACAATAGTCCATTTACAGGCATGGCCGGTGAAATATATTAAAGAAACCAAAAGTTATGGCTTATCAACAACCCAAAACCACAATTACATCTGCTGAAACTAGTCATCCTTTATCTACAGGATCGTCACGACCACAAATTAGAACGCTGAAGCCTCTGAATAATGACTACAGCTATCTGAATTCTTTTAAAAACAGGGTGAAACAGAGTCCTATTGAAAGACCAGATGTTCTCTCAACACGAATACCTTCATTAGAATCAAATTTTAGACTTCAAACGCGACCGCGAACCCGAACTGGAATTATCGAGGACGGCTTGAACATTGATCAGCAGAGCTTATCAAGCCCTTGCATTAGTCCTCTGGATTATGCTAGCTCTAATTCAGAAAAATCAAACACTCCCTCTTTGCCAAGTAATTCAATGAGGCAAACTTCTCCCGGAAAACCGCAATCCCCACAGACACGAATCCTTGTCAAGAAATCATCCCTATTGACTTCAAATTCCCCAGTTGTTTCCGATGATGCGCGATCAGTTAATTCCTTTGAATTACCGGCCAACGTCGCAGATTCAGATAAGATACGAGCCTTGATGAAAACTTTATGCGGTAGAATGAGAAGCGTAGTAGAGTATCGAACAAATGATAAAGGCTCGTTTTGTGGATTGTGTTTTATTGACAACGTAAAGGGCTCTCTTATGTATAAGGGTTATGAAAAAGAATCGGTCCTTGTCACGGTGATTGATGATCTGCGAGGTATTCAGGTAGAGCAGGTTGAAAGCGAGGACAAAAATACTAAATGGCTCGTGCTATCAGATAGACTCATCGGGTCGCAGGTCCATCTCAAACCTATCGATCCAGTGGAGTATGATCTTTGGTTAGCTGCCTTACTATGTTGGCAGCAAGCCCGCTTGCCAACGGGCTCAAATAGATCATCTCCTGGTTTAGAGAAAAATTCCAGGCCTAGAGAATCGAGTCTAATTCATAAATCAAATGGGATGAACGTTGGCAAGATAATTAAGGTTGCGAAATTGCTTCTGTGGGACAAGGTACTACCCTCATCTCCGTCGTCAAAGACTATTATCATACCGAAAAAATTCAGGCGAGATTCAGGCTTAGCTTTTAAATCAAATTGGAGGCAAGTTTCATGCATACTTCACGACAACGGAGATTTTAAACTGTTGACTGAGGACAATAATCCGTTTGTACCTACTATTAATCTCTCTCATTTCCCAAGGTCTTCTATTCAGTTGCTTGATGAATCTGTGCTTAATGAAGAATTCTGCGTCGGGATCTTTCCTCAGTACGCAACGATACCCAATCAGCCCTCAATATCTGAGCCCCTCTATATTGCTTTCGAATCGCGTCTTTCATACGAGGCTTGGTTTTGCTTACTCCGTGCCTTTACATTTCCGGAGATATATGTACCGCGTCTACCTAAATCTGGCCAAAAACATGATGATCTAGGTGTTTTAAACTCTCAGCTACAGACGAAAAATATGTTTCGAGTTGAGAAGTCGTTGAAGTTGCGAATTATCGAGGCTAAGATCCGGAAGCCAGCTTCTAAGCTTAAGCTATCTTCATCTGGAAAATCAGTAAAAGAAGAGCCAGATGCCTCGACTGGAAACTATTTTGCGGAGGTTTTACTAGAGGGTGAAATCAGAGCTCGAACCAGTATTCGAAATGATACCAAAAATCCATTCTGGAGAGAAGACTGTGAATTTCGAAACCTTCCTCCTCGTCCCCCTCGCTTAAAAGTAGCGATAAAAAAAGTAAAAGGGACAATATCCCCAGCTCAAGGCTCTCTATCCCCCCATAATCACCTAATGAATGCCTCCCCTGAGACTTTTTGCTGTACAGCTGAAATATTACTAAGTAGTCTTGACCCTGGCAAAGACGATGAAACTTGGTGGCCAGTTCTAGATCATGACCAGGAGAGAATTGGAGAGATTTTATTGGTCATCAAATACGAAGAGCTTGTGGTTTTGCTGGGAAATGATTACCAGCCGATTTCAAAACTTCTGCACAATTTTGGCTCTGGATTGACAATTCAAATTTCGCAAGCCATACCTTCAAATCTCAAAATTCTATCAGAAACTATGATGAATATATTTCAGGTAACTGGATGTGCTGGAGAATGGCTCACAACCCTGGTGGAAGAGGAAATTGATGGTCCAGGGAAAGATTTATCTTCTGATTGCCGAATTATTTGGAGCAAGAGAGGCGACACGGACCAATCTCTCTTTTCTGTTACGACTGTAAGTGATAGAGAGCAGAGCGTTAGAGATATGGGGAAAACTCTACAAGTTGAAGCGAATCTACTCTTCCGAGGCAATTCACTCCTCACACAAGCTTTAGACTTCCACATGAGAAGAGTTGGAAAAGACTACCTCGCAGATGTACTAACAGGTCAAATTTCAGAAATAAATTCGATGAACCCTGACTGTGAAGTCGATCCATCTCGAATATCGAATGCTCATGATAGGAATAAAAACTGGTCTCTACTTTTTACTCTTGCGACAAATGTTTGGGAAAGTATTTCTAGCTCAGCTGCCAGGTTTCCATCTGAGTTACGTAGAGTTCTCAAATATATCCGAGCCGTTGCTGAGGACCGTTACGGCGACTTTTTGCGAACAGTAGCTTACACCAGTGTCTCGGGAATCTTATTTTTGCGATTTTTCTGTCCTGCTCTACTTAACCCGAAGCTTTTTGGCTTATTAAAAGATAACCCTCAAGCAAAAGCTCAGCGAACTCTAACGTTAATTGCAAAGGGTTTACAGGCACTGGCTAATTTTTCCAACTTCGGCAAAAAGGAAGCCTGGATGGAACCAATGAACCAGTTTCTCGCAGTACACAGAAAAGGTATGAAAGGATTTATCGACTCAATATGCGCTATTTCCTCCCAAGAGATTTCCACGAGCTTACCAGCTTCTTACTCGTCCCCTGCCACGGTCTTTAGCCGGCTACCTCCAACTTATCGGGAGGGCTTTCCGTCGCTCCCATACTTGATCGATCATGCGCAAAACTTTTCTAAACTTGTAAAGCTCTGGCTCGATGCCCAAAATAAAATAACGACGCCTACTAGCCTTCAGGGGGAATTACTTGTTTTCCATCAACTTTGTCTGAAACTCCAGAGTCGCGCGGATGAGTATCTTCGTCAAGCCGAGCAGGTCAATCAGCATGGCGGACAGAATCTCCTCCAAAGCAATACTCGTATGGTAAATGCTATGAATAGCTGTGATATTCTTTTAGACGAGTCAGAACTCAAGGACTCTCCGCGCACCAGTCTCTCAACAAACTCAAGCGATCGCATTCGGACACCCCAAGATTTATGTCGCAATAACGGAAACGAGAAAACTGGACCGGCTATCGAATATCAGAAGCAGTCAATATCTAGGAGCTTCAAATCTCACTATGATGAGCAAGATTTAAATATTTTTGGTTCAAACTCTCCAATAATTGAGCTGGCTTCTAACAATGAATCTATCGGTGATACAATGGGCGGAAACAAGAGGAGGGGCAGAGAAAACGGAGCACTTACGTATGAAAATACGCACGAGAACTTCATATCTGCGTCATGGGCAGGAGGATTTGTTTGAAATGAAAACGAAAGAAAACGAGGTTAAGACTCGGTTATGTAACTACAGTGTAGAATGTGGGTTATGACAGAACGAGTTGGGCGTCTCGGCGATTGTAAGGATCAGAGCTGGCATCGTTATTAGCTCATACTTAGTTTCTTAATTTGTGGATGGAAAAAATTGGTTGGAGTATCAGATTGAACACGAATATGGACGGATATCACAATTGGGTTTTATTTATTTACAATGTAGCTTCATCATCCCGTAAATCATCATTTAAAAATAACATCTTTGAGTTTGATAACATTCATTCGAAGAACTTGCTGTATGCGGCTTTTTCTTTTTTAATTTGTTCGGCAATTGCTTTTTTCAATGCTGTCAGTTCTTTAATTATAGCAGCGTCGCCGGGTGAAAGTTTGTCGGCCTCTGTGAGATCATCTACAGCGCCCTCATGCTCTTTCAACCCAATCTTCGCGATAGCACGCCGGAAAAGCGCTTTCGATTTCTCAATGTCACTGGTTCCTGTTACTTCTAGCGCAGCACTGGCAAATCGCAAACCTTCAGGATACTCCTTTAATTTGTTTGCTAGAAGGGCTGCGTTGGAATTGAGGACAAATCGGATGGCATTCAATGCAGACCTCGTTTCTCCAGTTTCCTTCTCCAGATCAATATCTTCGTTGAGATATCTTAGACCCTTCTGATATTTTTCTATACCTAAGGTGAGATTACCAGCTTTAAACGCCGTGTTCCCAAACCCTTTCAGTTCCGTTGCCACTTTGAGGATATCAGCCGTAGTGAGTGGGTTAATGTTATCTTGGGGAAAATCTTCATAAGGGTCACCTGTTGAGTCGGGGATCTTTTTGGTAACTTCTTTCTCGTCGTAGTTGGTGATCTGACCACAGTCTGTAATCGTCACTGCTTTCCCGGGCTTGTCGCCGGGTTGAGTAGGAAGATTCTCGATTTTCCGTACGATAGACTTCCCATTTAACACTTCGCCAAAGACGACGTGCTTGTTATCTAAATGAGGCGTTGGGACGGTGGTGATGAAAAATTGTGATCCATTGGTACCTGAGCGGGGCGTGATCAGTGCGATATCTCTGTGGAGGAGGATTCCAACGACATACCTGGACCTGCGTTGGCCATTGAAAGTAGAAATGGTACACTGTGCTTAAATGTAAAACTCTCGTCTTCAAACTTCGCGCCGTAGATCGATTCCCCGCCGGTTCCATTGCCGGCTGTGAAGTCACCACCTTGGATCATAAAATCCTTAATGACCCGATGGAAGGTTGATCCCTTGTAGCAAAGTGGTATTCCGAGTTTACCCAGGCCTTTCTCTCCCGTGCAAAGAGCACGAAAGTTTTCGGCAGTCTTGGGGACGACATCGTCGTATAATTGGAAGATGATCCGCCCCTCCGGATTTTTGCCGATGGAGATATCAAAGTAGACAATACTGCGCTGTTTTGTTTCACTCATTTCGACTTGACTTTGGTGCGTGCAATATGACCGACAGACCGGGTCGATTTTCTAGCAATTGCCTGGTGGTTACTGGAATCTTCTACGGAATGCGGACATTAAAATATCCGATCCGATCCGCGGTTCGGAGATTGATATGCATGTTCAACTGAGTCGCTCCCCATTTTGCCATCATAAATGTGGTTGAGGCTTCGGTATCACTCTCACAGAATCAGTGAAGAAAAACTGGTGCCAGATGCTTTAACAAAATGGACGCCATTAGTTAGGTCTTTTAACGTTGAAATCTACTGTGACGATTTTTGGCACACTAAGGTTGCGTCGATCAACAAATTTTGCATGGCATCGGTACATGAAAATCAACAACTTTCGTCTCTATGGACCAAGTCCTTAGACCCTAATGTATTTAGCCAACGCACTCTAAAAATTAAATTTCTTTTCATGCGATAATAGATGAGTACACAAATAATAATCTTATGGGTTGAATTTTATCTTAAAGGCAAAAGTTGTGAAGTTTATTTACGTTTAAATTCCGTTTATATGTATAGAAGCTCAAGATTTGAAACATGCACGAGCCACCTGCGCCACACCTGATCAGCCAATCATAAACTAGACATGTGACCTACAGGTGCCTAAAACAGTTATGTGATTCCGAATCAACCACCTGGCTAGCAAAGTCGAACGCTTCACCTTCACGCGGTGCCGGCTGTGAACGCCCAGTATGTTCGCATATCTGGAATAGCCAAGAAGAGTCGCAACTCATTCGAAGTTGGAGGCCCGCAAGGTATTCTCGGTCGATGGCTCCTCAGCCTGTCAATAATTCTCTTCGACAAGACCCGGACCCAACAAACCCCGAGTCTCTCACGCCTAGCTATCTTTTCGACTGGAGCCCTATTCCTCCGGAAATCAACTAGA
>JAKRRZ010001440.1:0-11342 GCA_022627015.2 Podosphaera aphanis
GGTATTGGGAAAAGTCGGGCACCGGATGGGCACTGCTGTAGATTGGAGGATCATGTATTCTAGATATCCTTCATACGTCCTATATCCCTACGGGATGGTGGCCTGGCCCACAACAGACGATAAATAAGACACACACACACACACACACACACACACACACACACACACACACACACACACACAACCACGCTTACATTTACTGTCTCGAACTCGTCAACTGCAAAACCCTTCTAGAAGTAGAATCAACAAGGGAAATGGATCCTCAATCTTCCCAGTCGACCAGACCTCGTCGCAAGAGTCTAACACGAGATCAACGAGTAGCGGTCCAAACGCTAAGAAGGTATGGCCTTTCTCTTCAAGCCATCGCCAATCAACTCCAAATTTCGCTACGGCAAGTCCAGTACGCCTGTCAGCGTTCTTATGTCTCGGATACAAGAAGTCCTGGCCGTCCTCCAGTACTGAGTAGCGATCAAACGGATGAATTGGTGGAGTATATTCGCAGTTCGGAAGATGGTCGATTCATGACCTACTTCGAATTAGCGATATACCCATTCGCTCACTGGAATGTTGGTGAAATTGCTATCAGAGGTGCTCTACGGCGAAGAGGATATAGACGTTGTATTTCTCAGTGTAAGCCTCCGTTGACCCCTGAGAACATGCAAAAGCGTCTGCTGTTTGCACGGACTCACCGTGACTGGACAATTGAGCAATGGAGTCAGATCCTTTGGACTAATGAATCATGGATCACTGGAGGCCAGCATAGACGTGAGTGGGTAACAAGACTTGTCATTTCACCTCACTTCAGAGAAGTAATTTTTTCGCTAATGAAGAACTCTAGCCAGGTGAAAAATATAACGAAGATTGCATCTCTTCAAAATTTACCCGGAGAAATGGCTGGATGTTCTGGGGGTCCTATTGTGGCACACAGAAAGGGCCCATACTGATTTGGGATAAGAACTGGGGTACACTCACTTCAGATTCTTACTGTCAGCATATTTTGCCTCTCATACAGTTAGCAAAGCAAGCAAATCCAGGTCTCCTGTTGATGCAAGATGGTGCCCCTTGCCATTCTGCCCGCAACACGATGAGAAATCTACGCGCAACAGAGATAGAGCCAATTATCTGGCCTCCCTTCTCCCCTGACTTAAACCCGATTGAGTCAGTATGGAATATGATGAAGGACCATGTCCAGATTCATCATCCAGAGGTGGAAAGGGTAGGCGGTTACCATTGCCAAGACTCAGAAGTGCAATCACAGAGGCTTGGAACTTGATTTCTCCGGAAGAACTCGGTCGGCTCATTGCAAGCATGCCGGCAAGGTGTCAGGCTGTGATTGATGCAAATGGGGGACCAACCAGGTACTAAATTTTTACTGTTTTTACGGTCATTTAATGCCTTTAGGAATACTTGTCTAGTGTTTTAGTTAGTGCGGCTGTTCTTCAGTTGAAATTACAAGTCCATTAAGGTTTAACACAATTTTATCGCCAAGAGAAATTACCCCTATAGCGTCGTACATTGTTTCCTAATTAGGTAAAGCGCGTCAGGGATCAGGAAGTAGTCACAGTGAATCATGCCCAGATAAAGTAGGGAGTTTCAGCAAAACCCACTTTAAGCCATGACGCTAATGCGACTTAACAACCTTTAGGCCTATAGGACAGTACTATTTCTCCAGGGTAGGTTTTGTCCAGTGGAGAAAACCCTCGCTTCAGGGGTGTAATCCATACTAGCTTCAAAATATCCCTACTAGTTTCAAGGCTAACTAAAGCCAACAGATTTTGCCTGAACTGTCAGGTAGCTATCGACTTGCTTGTCCTTCACAACAATACCACTCTCCATCATTGCAGCTATCATCAGCTTCAACAGCAAGACCATAAACATCCGTACTAAAAATATCTGCATTCTAATATTCTCACAAAGTACAAAATACGAGGAAAATACAAACCTCATCCGTTACTGAAGAAGCTGAAGAAGCCCCTTGATCTGAAAAGAGTTGAAGAAATAAGCTGGACCGATGAGAATTGGATGGAATTTCTCTATTACGATAAGATCTGGCCTAAAATTGACTTATATCCAAGAAAGTGAACTACCCGAAAGGTCTTTAACCTAATTTTTAGCTCAAAGGCTCAGTGGACTAATCATCCGATTAGTATAGTTAAAGAATTTCTACCATTGGCTTGATGATGAAAAAGCAGAGAAGTTGAGACAATATCTTGAATGGATGTACTGGAGATGCTTTACGTATGCTTGAGCTTGCACTTTTTACGACTAACGGGAGAGGCTCATCACCACAATTGAGTAGCCGCTCTACCACGACCTTGACACAATGAAGCATTTGTGAGACAGAGTGAAGGACTACACACAGTAACATTATTCGAGACTGGATGGTGGAAAACAGCAGTGGTCCTATGACGAACTTTAAGAGGAGGTGAATAAAGCATGGACTTGGGATGATACTACGAAGCCGAAAAGGTTGGAAATATTAATTAGTAGGAAGTTATGAGGCTATTTTGTGTGATAGAGGAGGCATATGAAACCATAGATGAACGTGTAGCAGCAATCATTTTGGGTAATAGCAAGAGTAGAAAATTAGAAGTGGAAATATAATGACTTGATTTGGTTTAGCTTCAATAATTAGCGTAGTGGACAAAATCTCGGCCGGATAAAAACACCATACAAATAATCCTTGTCAAATCTATTAAAAGAATATTAAAAAATTGATGTCTATTGATATGATACCGAATGAGGAAAAGATGGCTCTCAGAAGCCCCCGCTTTTTGCTCCACTGGACAAAACCTACCCTGGAGGAATAGTACTACTAGTGCTTGGTAGTAATTAAAAAAAAACTTACGAAGCCCTGATCGACGGAAAAACATGAGCACTCGAGGTTTATCGAACGCGTGCAGACGCGCTCAAAGCGCTTCCCATTTCAGCAGTCTGGCAACCGTCGAATGTAACGTTCCCCACCAGAACCGACATAAACGAATCCTCGCCACCGACAGCGGCGCTCGGGATTCGAGGAAAAAATCGTATTTTTTTAGTAACGGCGCTACTGGAATCAACCGTAGTCGGGTTAACCTCCGAGCGAGACTCGTGATGGACCAAGTTGCAACCCACTGGCCGGGTATTCCCAACCTCCGCAACTACTTTGGGGGCGACAGGAACTAAGCGATGGGACATGAGATCAGAACTACTCTGAGCTCTGAAGTACGAGCCGAGCTCGTGTGCGTAGAGCGACACGATGTGGCGGAGGCAAATAGGGGACCACACGCGCGGGAACGGCGCTGGTCCGATAATCTGTGCACGACTGCGAATCGTTCACTCGCCGTGGTCTCGGGCGCGACGACGTATCTGGATCTCAAATCCACGTCCACGGTGTTCCAGAATATCTGATGCCCATGCCGATCCGGAAACGAATCGCTATCGGTCCCTCCAGCCCTTCTCCGCTCGAGGACCAGTTCTGACAGAGTTTGTCTGCAACGGGTCTCTCTGCTGTAATCGCTGCCCCCTACTGAGCCTTACTGCTGCTACATTCCATGGCTGGGCTTCGGTGCCCAGAACCATGGCAGATGTATCAAAATACTAAAGCCTTATGCTCTCAGCCCCAGTTAACGGCAAAGCTACGCACGACGTCGCATCACTACCACTCAAGATTGTTATCATGAAGGTATGGTGTCAAACTGTCGTTATCTGGTGTGGTTTATGCTTTCGTCTGTGGTGCGTCTAGGAGGCATCGTAACTCAGGCGTACATGTACGCACGATCATGACCTCAAATTCGAATCGTAGAATACTCCTTGAACCGCCCTGTTTGATGTATATATACATTATTGTTCTAGGATTTCTTACAGTGAAGCACCACTCAATTGAGGCGTTCTGGAGTTAAGCTTAATCAAATTTCATAAATAATATGACAGTTATTATAAATGGCCTTTCAAATTCCTCAAACAAGAATCATATGCTTGAACTATCAGACTTTTTACTCAAAATTGCCGCCGCACTCGAGCCGCATATAAAGCTACATAACCTACATACAATGCGCGAACTGAAGTATATCTGAGTCTGGGAGGAAAGCAGGCAAAATTAGAGATATATACAGAGTTGCTTCCTCTAAGCCCATGCAGGCGAATCGGCGGTCTAGCATTAACTAGAAAGCCGCAAACCGTAATCATCAATCGTTTAATATACTGTCGGTCTATGTCATTCATTGATGTTCAGCTTCGCGCGTTTGGTGGAAGAAGACGCGAATTTTCATATCCGTTGACCCAAATTATGCCCCAATTTCCGCCACCCATCCTGCTTGATAACACCAAAAGAGAAGAAAGATTCCTATGACAGTGCTTGAAATAACAAATCAAAAACAATCTTTTGTATTTTTTGCAATTGGTTGTTACTGTCCGTAATCTGTTTTGGATCCGGCCCAGTTCCCAACTATCTGCATTCAAGGTTAATTCAACTAGACCAAATTATTTTTGGTGTGGTGAAACTGGATTATCAGGAGAGAGCAAATCCGCTCTAGAAGGTCGGATTTACTATTTTTGTTAAGGTAATTATGGGGGAGGAAGAGATGATTTAGCAATTAGATTTCTTTTTTTATGCAAATTGCTTAGACGATTTTTAATCATAGATATTACTGGTTTCGTCAGTGTAGCTCCAGGATGGGAGCAAGATGGAACAACATTTAGAAGGGAAAACATACCTTTTAAGACTGCTTGCCGATCAGCAAGACCTATCCCATTCAAATGGTTATCTTGCCTCTCGGCGATATCTGTAGTTAGAGTCCCTAGACTTGTCTTGGTCGACGTAGAAGATTCTTCATCATTTTCTAGTACTGCCTCCAACATTCTAATAGCTGTGATATAACTTCGTTCACAACCGTCAATATCTTCATTTGCTAATTCGCTGATGGCCGCACTACGACTCATGTCGATAGCACGATCGTACATTAGTTTTTCTGCTGTAACGCCCGAGGTTATTATAACATTGCCATTTACACTTGGGGGATCGATAGGAGTGGGGTTAAGCTGAGCTGGATTATCCTTCGGAAGCTGCTTTTGAGCATCAAGAAGCTTTAGGCTAACAAGTTCCGCCTTTTCAAAAACTTCGTTAAAGCGGTTTCGGACCCATTGGACTGCAAGGTTGATTCGACTACCAGCATTTGTATTACTCGAAGGTTCGAGGCGATTATAGCCGTACATTGCATTGACATCGCTTCGAGTTTTACGTGACCACCATATTTTTGCGATATCCATAGATTTGGCTAGTAATGAGAGTGCTTTGATATAGAGAACGAGTGCTTCTTCTGAGAGTGTGACAATTGCTTCGATAGTGAGCCCTTCATCCTCATAGCTCAAGGTCTCGTTATGAGTATTTATTATGTCATTGATTCCGTGATTGTTAGAAGGTGCCAGAGGAATAAGCTGTTTATATTTTACTTCCGCAAATCCAAAAACTACATCACTTCGGGTTGCTGATTCTTCGATTTCATTCAAGAATTTTTGATCTTCATCGAGAACTCTACTCAACCTTGGATCTCCCAACACGCAAAAAGTGCTAGGAGGCGTTGGGTATGCATAATTCGTGTTTAAGTTGTAAAGATGAGGGGGCGATGCAGACTTCATATTAACATCAGGATATGAGACTCCAAAGACCCTAAGACTCGCGCTATTTAAAGCTCTTGAGATGGTAGATGTTACTGAAGGACTTCCATAAGATCGTCCGAAAGAGTTTTGTCGTGGTGATGTTTCAGGCCTCGGTCTGCCCGTTGAAAGATGAGCTGTACGTGAGTTTGATGGCATCACAGTGACCGTTGTTGATAATGGTACACCTTGGGTAGTAGCTCTTCGTGCCATAACGCCTGATCTAGGTACAGGTGGCTGTTTAGTAGTCCGTAACACTGGATGGGCGGCCATTTCGTCGGCAAAAGAATTTACCTCCACAGCCCGCTTTTCAACTAACACGTATTCACGTGCATCTCGTACCGCTTGCTCAGCCTCTGCGATAGCTTCACTCATGCGGTTATCACTAGGAAGCAGCTGATGTGACTCATTTTCCTCCATATCGCATGGCCGAGCTCGTTCTTTTGGTGAGGATAAATGTGATGGCAAGCTCAAGTTGTGAAAGGGTCGACTCTTCGGCTTGGGAGGCGCTGGCGGAAAATAGATATCCGGTGATTTGACAGAGGGTGATATTTCTTTCTGGTGATCTTCGCTAGCCAAGTCAGGAATGGCATCAACAATCACGGGATGCGCAAAAAAGTTCTCAAAACTCATCCGAGAAGTCGGGTTTCGTTTTAGAAGCGCCTTGATAAGTTCCTTCATGGCAGAGCTTATCACCACTTCCTTGGGAAACCGAATTTGATCTTCGGATTGTTCGATTCTCCGTAATAATTCGACATGATTTGTAGCTCTAAATGGCGGTTTTCCCGTTACCATCTCAAACAAGACTGCTCCCACTGACCATAAGTCAGCCTTCGCATCATATTTCTCGTACCTTAAGATTTCGGGAGCCATATAGAGCGGCGAGCCACATAGAGTTTCGGCGAGACTAGTTGATGGAAGCGATCTGGCGAAACCAAAATCGGCAATTTTAAGCATAGGCAACGATATCAAACCTACTGTGGGAACTAAAGACGTTGAGCTCCCTTTCATCATGATCAGAGATTTTCCTCGGGTACTCGCCAAACACTCTGGACTTGGTAAGATGAGCAAATTCTGTGGCTTAACATCTCGGTGAATAAAATTGCGAGCTCTTAAAAAACCAACAGCGCTAGCAAGCTGCTTCAAAAAATGCCGTACGATGACCTCAGGTAGTCCTCCAATTGTAGGTGCGGGGTATTTTCTTGCCATGTCACGAAGGGCTTCATGATCACCTAACTTATCTCGTTTCTTGATAAAGTAAGAAAGGTCTCCTAGCTCACAGTATTCCATGACTAGGTGGATTTGAGTGGCTGATTCGCAGCAGTCAATCAGTGCGACGATATGGGGATGATGTAGGCCTTTGAGTATCTCAATTTCGGTGTAGAGATTCTCTTTCAGCTTTCTATTCAGCTTTGAAAGGTTAACTGATTTGATAGCGACAATAGCTCCGGTTATCTTAAGTTGAGATGTTAGCGGTCTTCAGACGATTTGTGACGGGATGTACGAATTTAAATGAATTAGAGATTCTAATCCATAGTGCTTGACCATGTATGAGTTTTTATTGATGGGGGTTCTATCGGATTGAACACACCTTGTGCCGACCGCTGTATACAGTGGCAAAACTGCCTTTCCCAATCTCATTCTCAATGCTGAAGCTTCCGACGACTTTATCAGGTTTCCTTGTGTGCCATGGGAGAGATGTCGACGAAGAAGGAATAGGAGGAGCCATATCGAGAGAAAAAACTGAATGTTAGTGGTGCTCCTTGACACTATGCTTTTATCTCTACCATGAAATGGAGGGGTCGAGTCTTGATATGATTTCGTTCAGCATTTGCATCGGTGACCTAATATCTTCGAATAAGCTGGAGGCGATAGAAGAGCGAGAAGAAGAGCTACCTCACTGGTTTGAAGCACGTAAGAAACTGTGAGGAGGCGAAGTCGTAGCTGAAAATCCAAGCTGGCCTTATTCGTATACTAGCGGACGAGCTCTGACACCTAGAGTGGGGGCATTTATAAATTCGTGAGATTTAAAGCACGCCGAGTTCAAGTTAATGACTCGGAGGGGATGGGCGAGTAGAAGAGGGGTTGAACTAGATGAAATATTATAGTTGTTTTCAACTGCTACTTAATCATGGGGGGGAGGGCTCTGTAGTTTGATCCGGGTACATCAGAGAAGCGCTATCTTTATAATTACATAAACGTTGTGACGCGTTTTGGATGACGGGGCTGGCCGCATCCGGTCTAGTGCCCCCCCCACCGGGTAGCTATCAACGGCGCCATAATCAGGACGAATGATCACATCTTTATCCTAATCATTAGGGAAATTATACATTTGTTAGTGGGTCAAATAGAGTAGCAGTGTTCGACAAATCTATTATTTATGCAGTCGAAACTATTTATGCGATTTTCCGAAACTCTAATTTGGAGGCTCTTATTGGTGCGCTTAAATTTTCCACCAATAAGAGCCTCCAAATTAGAGTTTTGGAAAGTTGCATAAATAGTTTCGACTGCATAAATAATAGATTTGTCGAACACCGCAGAGTAGATTATTTATAGATGGTCCTAGGTTTACAAAAGGTGGAGGTATTCCGCAGCGTAAATGAAGTTGCCTGAAAAGCTATGAATAAAGACAAAAAGTCACCATCCATAGCCTCCAAATCTTCTTTTTTGGTTAGAATCAAGACAAATTAGACGTTTTGGTCCAGCAAGGTGGTGATTATCGTCGGTACCTTGCATGCCTAAAAGTCTGTAGAGCTAGTGATTATCACGGTTCTCAGCAGTGGGATTTCTAAGGGTCGGTGGATGTCCTTTAAACACGACATAATAATCCAGTACAGTGTATTTTATTTGTTCAGCTTCGCTCTTCTACTAGAATTATCTTCTACAATATCTGACGCTGTTCAGTTATTTTTACAGTATCTCTGCTCGGTACACCTGACATATATCAGGAGAAACCCATCAACCGAACCATCTCGGCCTCTCAAGCACCAAGTCCTTTTCTATGCAGGAAAATTTCATCTTTAAGTTTTCAGACCCGGTAGTTCCGACAAGGCCTCTTTAATGATACCGAGGGCATTATATATCTGCTCCTGACTAATTATCAGTGGGGGGGCAAGGCGAATTATATTTTCGTGAGTTGGTTTGGCCTGCTAGCTGTCAGAAAAAAAAGTCTTATACGAAGATGAATAAGTTATCACCAATAAACCCTTATTTTTCAATAGTAGGCATAGATCCCACGCAGAATGTCCCCCAGTTTTGGTTTCATCGATTACAATTGCATTCAATAAGCCTTTCCCTCGTACTAACTTTATTATGGGCGATTTGAATTCTTCTAAACCTTTCCTCAGAATTTCTCCCATAGTTTCAGCGCGGTTTGCTAGGTTCTCGGTCTGCAGAATTTCGAGGGCCTGAATAGACACAGCACATCCAAGTGGATTTCCACCATAAGTTGAGCCATGAGTGCCCGGCTCGATAGTCAGCATCACTTCCTTAGACCCTAAAACGCAGGACACGGGATACATTCCGCCAGATATGGCTTTCCCAAGCACAACCATATCTGGCTTAATACCGGCCCACTCGGAGCATAGCACTCGCCCTGTCCGACCAATCCCGGTCTGAATCTCATCACATATTAAGAGAACATTGTTTTTTTTACAAAGTTCGTGGGCTCGTGCGAGATAATCATCTGCAGGAACCATAACGCCAGCTTCACCCTGAATTGGCTCTACAATGAATGCGGCAGCTTCACTTCCATGTGCCTCAAGCGCAGCCTCGAGATCCGATATATCGTTAAAGCGGATAGGCTTCTTAGTGACAGGACAACAAGCACCCAGACGTGGAACAAAGGGACCATAATTTTCCCGTGACTCCGGGTCAATGGACAAAGAGATCGCACCCATCTGAAATCCCGGCGTCAGCAGAAGTTTTGTCGGCAGAGATCAGCATTGCATGCATACTGTTCGTCCGTGAAAGTTCCCCGTTGCAGAGAATATTATTGCCTTGTCTTGGGGTACACCCTTCATTTTGTACGCCCACTTGCGTGAAATTTTAATGGCAGTTTCTACGGCTTCGGCACCAGTATTCATGGGCAACACCATGTCGTAGTTAAATATCGACCTCATTTTTTGAGCCCATTTGGGAAAAACATCGTTGTGGAATGCTCGTGATGACAGAGTCAGCCTCTGTGCCTGTTCGCAGAAAACCTTCAATAACTCGGGGTGGCAGTGTCCCTGATTTACTGCACTGTAAGCTGAGAGAAAATCAAGGTAATGGTTTCCTTCTGAGTCCCACACATCACAGCCCGACGCACGAGCAAATACTATAGGAAGGGGGTGGTAGTTATGTGCGGCAAATTCATTTTCTAATGCAATAGCTTCTGTGGTGGAGCTCGCGTGGAACATGGACGCAAAAGGTTGGAAGGGAGGAGCTGTAGGTTTGAGAGTGCTAGTAGAAACATCGATGAGTGGCTTTTCCGGTTTCATCTTATATGCGTTCGAATAATTTGTGCTTAGCTCGTTCGTAGTTTGGCATGTGGATGAAAGTACATGTATATATATGTACAGTGTGGGGGACGAAGCTCCAGCGGGGGCGAGTGGGTACTCAAGTCGGTGATCCTAATGAAGAAACGCGGCCCAAAACGCGTCATCGAGGAAGGTACACCAGTGTGCATCAATGCAAGAACGTGTCAGCGTCAACAGCGGTGGTACAAAATAACAGCAGCTGCGATAGGCTACTCCCCCTTGGGGATACTATTCCTCCAAATGCAACTCCAAAAAGTCACGACTAAACCCTAGTAGAGGCTAATTAATTGCCGTGATGAAGCATGATACATGATAATAGCCGGTTCCCCTCCTACTGCGCTATCGCTTGTAGGTGGGGAAAGGTCCTAGCATGTTCGACCACGAACGACCGTATCGAATTTTACCTCTATTAAAGAATTCCGACTATTTTCTATTCTGTGCAAGTAATTCTTTATATACATGACACTCGATGGCGATTCTTATGATTATTCACATGTAAGTTCCATCTAGACCTCTCAAAATCTTACTCTAAGACTTAGCAAAAATAACCATTTACCTCTTTGGTACTTGCCACTTTGCTAGAGCCTTCACAAGATTAGTCCTTCTCGTGTCGTGTATAAGGATACGAGTTATTATGATGTCACAATACTCCTCCTACTTTACAAGTGCTGAACTTGTAAATTCTTATCATAATGACCAATACCCATCAGCCTACACAATTGTAGATATTGTTGTTTGCCAAGACACTTTGTCAAACAGTCGGCAAGCTGCTCCTTAGTGTTGATTTACCCGATAAAAATTCGACCATCACTGATTAACTCCCTCACATAATGTGCTGCCAAATCGATATGTTTGGTTTTGGCGTGGAAGACCGGATTCTTAGTAAGTTCGATTGCAGCCTTATTATCACAATAGATCTTAAGACATTCAACCCGGCTAGTATACCCGACCTGGTAAAGTAACTCTGCAATCCAAACAGCTTCCTTGGCGTTATATAACATAGCTAGGTATTCTGCTTCAGTCGTCGACGTTGAAACCGTTTTCTGTAGCTTTGATGCCCGAGTGATAGGTGATCCAGCAAACATCCATAACGATCCTGTCGTTGACTTTCGTGATGGATGACCGGCGAAATCTGCGTCAGAGTAACCAACAGGAAGTGGTCGCCCTTCCATTTTCCCACTTGGATTT
>JAKRRZ010001441.1:0-11340 GCA_022627015.2 Podosphaera aphanis
GCCACAGATTTATGTACATACAAAGGCGCAAATTTCTATGTGAATGTGTACATAAATCTATTGCAAGGGCGAAAAATTTAACCCTGTAGCCCTGTACTCCCCCCCCTTTGGGATATATACCTTCCCCCCTTGAAATCCAGTTTCACCGCCTTCAAGTGCTGAATTCCTCGGGCGGTGAACGTTGTCCATATTTGACTAAAGATATTTTTCATTTCTACAGCAATGGAGCATTAATCAAACATGTTTACATTACTTGGCGATAGCTCTACGTCCATTCATCATGCGCCCTGAAGAGATGAATTGTTTTACCATTGAAGAACCTTTTGTCAGCCTATGTTATGGTCAAATGGGCACTATTGAAAATAATATTTGACGTGCGAGAGCTATTGCCAGCATACCTGTAAGTATCTCAGGGGAGCTCTACCATCAAGTCCCGGAGCAAATTTTTTCATTCTTCCTAGGAGATCCACAAACAACAAGAATATACTTAAGATGAAGAGCAGCGAACTAGTCGAAACGATGGAAGCACGATTTGCACCGGTATATTCAGCAAGGCGATCAGACTGCTAGGTTGGTTTTTAGTTTAAATTAGGACATAATTTTTTAGAATCACAGTGTTCAGTTCGCGATCCTCCAAATCTAATAACCTTACTGGACCTATTCGTACAGGTCCAACTTTAAACGACTTTTACCTTCAGTGGCACTCTTCTTGGCCGCCACTGGATTCGAAAAACAAACTCCTGATCTTCTTTACCCGATTACATGGTTTAGCAACGGCACCGAAATGTCGGATGTAAGCGCGAAGCTCATTCTAGGGCGCACGTCAGGTAACGAGTAGCTCGAACTAGGCATGTGCTTTCTCGATACAAGAATATCCAATCAATATTGAGGTAATGCTCTTCCTATATTGTACATGAGCGGGAGTCTCCCTCAATGTCATTAGTTGTTGGTTAAACTTCAAGGTTAAATCACGTGATATGACTGTGAGTGCAATTTAATAAACATATTTCGTTCCATCCTTCTAAAATGTGGGAATGTAACTCTTTCTTATGGAAATAAGAATAGCCAGCCTTCCGTAGATAATTAGATACATGATAAAACTATGAAACAAAGGAAAAGTTCGTCAAGGAGTGATTTCGATTTGTCGGTGAAGTGCGTTGTCGGTAAATAGTGGATCACATGCTAAATCGTAGATCACATGATCATCAAGTTGGTGTGATCGGCTGACAACTTATTCCTACTTTAGTCGTTGCCCAAATAGCTCACAATCACTGGCTCGGCGGCAACTTTCCTGCGGGTGAAGCGAAATAGTAGAATAAGATATGGATAAGTGTTGGAACCAGGCGTCACCGGACCCACTCCCGGAATACCCGAAGCCATAAACTCGGTTAATTAGCCGGCTGTCTCGCCTGTTATCGCAGACCAATCGGATCACCACGGTTAACCAATTCCTACTCCACAATCCTACGGGGGACCTTATTGTATCTGCCCGGTAATAGATCGGATTTTGGGGATTATATTAAGGAGTTTGAAGGTTGGAACTTGCGAGTATATACGTCTATATAGAGGTCTATGTCCTGTTGTTTGCAATAGTCTTTTCTATTACTTATAAAAAAAATATATTTATCTTTCTCGGATTTCTACAATAAGTAAATTGTGGTTGAAGATTATAATCTATATCAAGAGATCTCCGTACAGTAATATGTGAAAGAATAAGTGTACTTGATAAGATATAAACCGATACTCCTAAGCTACATTACAACATCTCATTAAATACATGTTTAGATAACCGTAAGTGATCCAGCTACAATACTACTACTACTGGTGGCCCGCATAAATGTCGTTTTGCTTGAGGATATGCAAGTTCATATGCAGGTGAAAATTCTTTTTCCTTGGTCAAAACATAGAGAGAGGGGAAGGCGAGAAGGTCTGAAAATTCGCTGAGAGCCATTCCCCCCGACTTTGAGAGTAGTTTCCATATCACTTTCATTCATTTTTGACGTCTACTAAATACGTTTTAACCTAATGAAAAATGATTTTAGTAACTTGAACTTTGTCAAGTCGGAATAATAAACTGCTCAGTTTCATATTTTCCACTCAAAAGTGGATTTTTTCGTCTGTGGCGCCGTCAACTGTGAAATTAGATAGTATTAGGTGATGAATGAAAGTGAAGCGGAACCGATATTAAAGTCGGGGGGAATGGCTTTCAGCGAATTTTCAGACCTTCTCGTCTTCCCCTCTTTCTGAGCTTTGACCCAAGGAAGAAGAATTTTCACCTGCATATGAACTTACATATCCTCAAGCAAAACGACATTTATGCGGGCCACCAGTAGTAATACAACTTAAGTGATCTGGTGTTCCACGGTCCTCGTGAGTGATCTTCCTATGATTTTACAATTAAGCGAGTGATCCACCGGGTCGGATGGTGGTGTGGTACACCGTCCGGGCCATTCTCCCAAGTAGAGTCTGGGTAGCCGAGGCACATGCCCCACTTGAGACAGGAGAAAGCTGGTTCGAATCCAGCAAGACCCTCACACCACATTTCTCGCCTGGTCATATATGTGACGATGTTGAAGGCACACAGGACAGCCGTGGGTGGCTGAAATGCGTTCCTACGGCAGACATATACGGTTGAGGGTAGAAAGGGCTGTAAGGCGCCTGACTTCGAGTTATGTCTTCAAATGATGTTCGGTGTGAGTGCCCCCTATGTCATGTTGAAACATCGCTCCATGTACCGCACCAGGGTCATTCGTGTCATAGCCTAAAGGCTGCATACACAAGAATGATTTAAAAAAAAAAAAATGAGTGATCCACCTACCGCCTGTCTACACACACTTTAATCCATATTAGATATTAGATATATCACGTGATATTAGTTTTCGAATCGCAACATAATATTTTCTGCATTTCAAAATTAACCTAAAATAATGTAGAGCTCCAAAACTCTCGAAATCCAGATAGTTTCTGTAACGGCTGGTCAGCCTACAGTGTTCCTGTAGCCTACGATGGCTATCGTTGGCTTTCCTTATGATATTGTGGCCTGAGTCATCAACACTCGTAGCATGCATAAATACAGGGGCTTAGTATTATGTATAGAACCCAAAACAGGCCTATGTTTCAACTGAACTTGATGGCAGTTATAATTAGCTTGTCCATACTATTTTGGTATCAGTTAGGTGGCTACTGTATGAGACGTACTCAGAAGGAACCAGAGACCGGATGGAACTTTGTACATATAGGACGCTCTTTCATTTCAGTTACACTTTTCTCTTTATAGTCAATTATAAACAATCATTACTCATACTAGTGCTCATTGCCTTCTATAGTTAATCTGTGACAGTTTCAAGTAAATGAACAGATAGAAACTCAGTTGCTTAACAACCATAACACAATAATTATGTTGCTTTCCATTTTAGTCAAAGTTATCGCGGGTTCAAACTTGCCTGGCAGAATCAAATTTCAAGGGGGGGGGGAGTATATCACGACTCAAACTCCCATGATTCAAAACTCTGGAAATATATTTAGATGATACTTCATTATATTTATGATAATTTATAAGAAGTTCTATGGTATGATTCGACCGCTATTTGCTCAAGAGTAGAAAATCACCATTTTCATGGACAGTCATTTTATGTAGTGTACATGTGGTAATATTCTCGAGTCGATCCTTTAAGCATCATAGAGAATACTTCTCTGAAAAATTGACGAGATACACCTGCTTTACAGCAAGTATCTTGAAATATGTCAAGACATAGGTCAAGACAATTTTCCGAACCTCCATACCTATCTTCGTCCCTATAAATTCGTGACAAGGTCCCAAGCTCATGAGCTGGGACTTGGTTAGGCGACTCATGTTGTTGAGGAGACTACTTTGATAAGTACATAGAAGGGTTACGTTGGACGCGTGGATATGCAGAAGACTCTTCATTGAGTTGTATTATGAATGTGGAGTAAATGTGAGTGAGCTTTGTAAAAGTGTATGTATTCAAAGATATGTAAAACTCGTGGGTATCACCGTATGGCGCTGACCTATGTAATTGTATACATTACGGATTGGTCTGTGCATCATTCATATTGTGCCCTTATCCGATTACTGTTATTATATGTTACTATCATAGAGTTGTGCGATCTAATAGATCTTGATTAGGGATATTCTTCTCATAGATCGAATTGTCGAATTGGCACAGCGACACCGATGATCAGTGCTCAAGTCCATGCATGGCTCATTAAACATCCTGGACACGAGCGGTGATTACAACAATTTCTGATCGGTGAAATTGATTTTTACTATTAAATGTGTTATTTTTTTAAAAAAATTGGTCAGCCCTGGAGAGTTGTATTTATTTTCAAAAATGGACTAAGTGACTTGTAAGGAACCTCAATTTCTTCATCACTATTAGGAGACTGAAACGCCTGAGAATATTTATTGTCAAAGTGAGGCTCTTCGGTATTTGCATGCAAATTATTTTTGCTCTTTAAGTTAAAGTGGGGTCCAATTTGTTTAATTTATTGAATTGGTTGAAGCCTTGGGTTGGCTCAGCCGATGGAATTTGTGTTGCATCGTTTAAGTTTGTCGAAAATTGCAATTAAAATTTCCTCTTTGTCTGTGTCGAGGTTCCATGGGTTTCACTATTATTCGCATGATATTTTAACGTAGGTGGGGGTAATAATTGTAGTCTGATTTGTTCCGCAGTAGAGACTAGTGCTGGCTCTATGGGGAGTAGTTTAGATAGAGGGTTTTTGATTGCAGTTCATTTGACTGCTGTAAAGATATCGATTGCTCATGCTATAACTTTTCAACTTCGGTTGGCTTGCTTGGTGAAGCAGCTTGATTACGTTGCCAGTAAATCGGGTTAAATGGCCCTGATTTTACTTGGGCGTCAATATCATATTTGGTCCAAACGTGCTTGATTTCCTCCTCCAAGGCATGTTGGAGTGCAAGGGGTAATGAAAGTCCTTGCCTCTTCGAAACCCAAATAGCATTTTCTCGCAGGTGGTCTCTAAAAACTTGAACGACCTTTTTATTAGCAATCATAAAGTCTTCAGCTACCCATTCAATATATGTTCCGGTTGGGATCTGATCTTTGGTAACGTAAGATGTTACCTTTCTGTTGAAAATCCATTGACATTCAATTTGTCTAGACGTCATAAAACCATCTCCCGGTAAAGTATTTTGGAAAAATATCTCAAATTCCGGTTCGTTTTTGAAATCGATAGCATATCTATTTGGGCAGCCTACTGAACGTTTTGGTTGATTTCTCACTGGCAGACACCCTGCCTTTTTCTGATTGATTTGTGATATTGTTTGCTCAATTTCGATATCAGCATTAATTTTAGTTTCATTGTCAGTACCATTTGAGTTATTGCTTTCCAATTGGGTCTCCTCCATGTAAGGAAATTGATCATTGCTGTGGAATTTCATGTCCATCCAAAAAGTTGAAGAATCTTTACCCACTGTTTCTTTTGCTCTGATTGAATTCGCAAAATTGCAAATTAAATTTCCTAGTTCTTTAGGCGGATTTGCAAATTTTGATTGACAGTGATCATTTCCCGTGCATGCAAAAAGTATTTTGCTTCGAATAAAAGCGACTGTTCGTAGTTTCACAGGTAATTCCGTTCTCAACTGTCTTAATCTTGAATTCATGATTGTGAAGCATTCTGAAACAGATTTTGAATGGTTTTCTTGGACTATAAAACTTAGCGAAATTTCATTCCACTTGGCTTGCGCTAGTTCAAAATAATTTTCACTTTCACAGAGAGCCCTGATTTCGTGAATTGCCTCTTCGAAGGTACTCTCTGCTAAATTAATAGAATGATAATGTGATAGTGCTATCCCGCTGAGCATAGCTGAAAATGCTCTCATAGACTGAGAAGGCGGCAAACATATCCTTTAGCAAGCATCCTTGAACACTCTTTCTTTTAAGACAAAATCATCACCCGTGCCTTCGTAGAGATTTTCAGATTTGTAAGCTCTTTCAAAAGTTGCTGCCGCTTTCGCATAGTCAAATTGTCAGGCATAATTGTATTCTCTGTCAATATCTTTGGAGAGATACTGTGCTCCCCATGACTGACGCTGGTTGTACCATGGTGCAGTACCATAGTTGGGATTTCTGGTGTCTCCACTTTGAAATTTTATCGTTGGATTTGGTCGACTTGCTGAGGCAGAGAATTCTGACCTATTCCCATTATTATTATTGGCTTGGTATAGAGATTCTTCGTACTGCTGGCCTAATATCTCTAACTTATTACGTTCTTGATATTGCCTTGGGTGCTCTAAATTTGCTTATTTACTTCGTCTTGATTTTCTTGTTCTAAAAGTATCTTCAGAGGGTTTTCTTCCTTTGTTTTATCATTGTTGTAGCTGTTGAAGTCCGGTTGGGCCATGAGTTTGCGTTTAGCCATCGCCGATCTTCTTTTTCTTTCTCTGATTTCCTGACGTTCTTCTGGAGTGAATTCTGAGCTTTTCCCTTCTTCGATTAGTCTGATCGATGGAGAATCCATGTTGAAGCCCTGCTTTGTCTCTCAGTCGGTCAATTTTCCTTAGCAAGAGGGGTCTAATCCTCGGCTTGAGCCAGCTTTACGAGACTTCCGCTCATTTTTGCCTTTGAATGGCTTCCATAGTAAACTGGTAGGCTCACTCCATTCATTATCAAGTAGTTCCTCATGTCTACTTTTGGGCTACATTGCCCTAATTTATTCGACATCTCCTTGATCTAGTTTTCGAAATTGTTCTAAAATCTGTCCCATAAGTCATGATCTTGATAACCCAATGATTTGTAGTCTTGTAGTATTAGTTGAACTATTGATCGTAACCCCGCCCCATCTGGTTACAAGGGGACGAGGTCTCGAGTCGATGCAATGGATTGCAGAAAAAATAAAAATAAGCAAAAGTCCCGAACACTTTTACTTGTTGATGGGGAGGATGATGTTTACAAAACTTTGACTGTTTGTGCGTTAAATGCCTCACTTGTGGCGAGGTCAGACGAAAAGAGCTGTGGCGTTGGGCGTTAAATGGCCTACCTGACCCCCGCTAAAAACTCAAAGTCTTATGAATTTCATCTGGCCATCAGCACATAGCAGTATACAAGACTTTTTCCCAGATGCATAAATGCTTTTCTGTAAGCCCTTGCAACGTAGCCCGACAAAATTCATCTCTTTAGGTTTGAAAATTTACAGTTTCCAAGCTATGCCTGCAGGAGATAGTGCATGTACTCGTACGTCTCTTGAGTAAATTATCGCACGCAAGCTTATGCAAGCTGAACTCACTCCGCCTGCAATTCACGTCAGACAAATTTTATCTCCAAGAGTTGTGAACAATCATAAATTCCACTGTAAAAAGACAATCAGAGTCATATTTTTTCGTGGATATCAATTTTTATATTTTTTCATCCCTAATTCAACTCCAATTCCAATTCCGATAAATAAATCAATTTCTCAAAAAAAGCCTCCCTCTTTTTAAACTCCTGCGCAACCTAGAATCATACTTCCTATGTAATAAATTATTTACTATGCATAGATCTATTCAGAGCCACTTCATCAAATTCATCAAATCACCATCACGGTCTACGTGGAAATGGCCTCACGACAAACCAGTATATTGCACCACTCCCGACAACAGCCATGGCCGTAGTCGGATATGCATAAAACGGAAACTTGCTATCTAGCGCATGGCTGGATTGCGGTTTCAACCATGGAATTATAACTAATAGAATGTTACTGGCCGCGAAAATTAGAGTCAAAATAGGATTGGCGTGAAATGGGCTGCTCCAATTTTCTTTCGGTCGGTTTTGAAGATAAAGCAGGCCAAAAGAGATAGCCACTGCAATAATTGAGACTGGATATCCGCTGACGTCGAGTAGAAAATTGAAGATTTGCCCTGGTGGTGGAACTGCGATGATGAGGACACTGACGGTCCAGTGCAGAAAAAGACCGAAATTGGGTGTTTCGTTAAGCTTTTTAGCGTCAAGCCATTCCGAGAATGGTAAAATTCGATCCCTTCCCAACTCTTGGTTGACTCTAGCTTGGGAATAACTCATAGATGCGATGCATCCAAAAGCACTTGTTATGATGAGGACTGGAAAAATATGATCACCCACTGCGTTCCCGAAAATATTACCGAAAAAATGGCCGGTAACAATGATCCCTGAAGTGCGGAAATCCTCTTTGTCGACGATGAGAAATAGTGAGATAACCACAAGCACGTAGCTGAGACTAACAAGACTGAGAGACGTTGATGCCGCGACTCGAAGAGTATGTTTAGGGTTACGAACTTCCGAGATGAATTGATTTGCTGTGGTGTAACCGCGAAAGCAGAAAAGAATTTTAAGCAGTCCGGTAGCATAGTCGTAAGGCTGAGTCGAAGAGCCTGCAAAAAGGCCAGTAAAGTTTTCTTTGGCAGTAGAAATACCAGTGGGTGAATTTTTAGCACCGATGTGCATCGCAGCACCGGCCATGCCAGAGATAATTACAACGACGAGGTTAATCATCGCACCAACGCTGAGAATATTGATCATCCGAATACCGATATTTGGATACCAAGCGTGAATTATGCAGACTAATGTGACTACCCCAATTGCGACTCCGGCAACACTCCATCGATTTGATTCAAGGCCTACCATGAATAGGGCATATTCGCCTAGCACGATGCAACTGGGCGCACTGTGGTTGAGGACAACCACGTACGTCATGAACATGCATGAAGCAAGCTTGTAAGGCCTCCTGAAGATACGCTCCAGATAAATTCGGTCACCTCCTGATAGTGGAATACCCGTTCCCAGTTCTAAGTAGACGGCTAGACCGCTGAACGAAATGAGGCAACCAATTACCCACAGTAAGATCGAGGCTCCAACAGATCCAGTAGAATTGAACACCGAAGAAGGTACCGAATATATTCCTACTCCAATCGTCCTTCCGAGTATGATGGTTGTAGTGGAGAAAATACCGAGCTTGCCATCTGTTGTGCCATTGGTGTTGCCATGTGTTGATTCCTCTTCAAAATTTTTTGTGGATGAGGGTGGACTGTAAGATGAAATTGATGGTGACTTCCTATCTAGTGATAATATGCCCGACGTTTTTTTCTCTGGGAGTTGGTCAAAATCAGGAACCGTCATAATCGCGTAGTACGAATAAAGAACCGGCTTCACACGACAGGTATAGATTATGAGAGAGGGAGCAATAGTAAAGAGATAGATTATGTATCAGCTCGAACAGAAATAGAATAGAAAGATTAAGGTTGGTAGAAATTATTAACCATTAAAGTAGACAACGGCATCGAAGACGAAAGAAACTGAGAAGCTAGAAATCAAAGTGATAAATTCAGCTTAGTTAATACAAAAATCTATTTGGTTCACAGCCAAAAATAGAAGTAAGCAAGTTGCTAGATATTTTGTTGTCTCAAGTATTTCAATGCAAAAACTGGGCCTGATTCTTCGTGGATTATTATCATAATCAGTCCTAGGAATCAACTTGAATGATTTACTCTAAACACGGTCTTTCACCCTTTTTAAATTCTTGATAAAGGGGTACTTCGTCAACCGAGGACTATCGTCGACTCCATACAGAGGATCTACCCAAGGATCGCCCATCAGTTGCAGGGAATCAGCTGTTTCAGAAAGTGTCAGACTAAGAACTTGGTTCTGGTGCGATGATTCCAAGTGAATCTAAGCAAAGCGCATAGATAAGAAGACTATGAAGAGGAGAACCCAAGAATATTCTTGACAAAAATAGAAGCGATGGCAGACCCGAACAACAAGAAAATCAAGGCCTCCGAAGAGCATAAGGTGAATTCTCGTATCCTTAGTCCAATATTCTGCTGTTTCTCTTGGCAAGCGGTATGATGTTGGCGTGACTTCAACGGTCGTTTGAAGTAAAAAGGGACGACCCGTGAGACGCGCTAAGTTAAATACGAAGTATATCGTACGTCTATCCACATCGTATACTGACGATCCTTGGCCCAAGGTCAAGTGTACCTCGCTTCATTTCGAGGTACATCGACTGTCTACATTATCTTCTGAGCGGCGCCTAAAGACGATCGATGGTTGAGTCGTGTGAATGTGTAAATCTCATCTAGGTGTTATGCAATGTTCAAATAAAATATCGTAATTTTTTGGATAGCAAGCACAATTACGCATCGCAAAGGGTGCAATATGTTGCCTTTTCTAGATAGTTCCCTTCGAGCATCAAGAGGTTGATATCCATGCTGCTCGCATTCCTAGTTATGCTTGATGGCTTCTACGATACCCACCCTCCTCTACTCGATTACATGGTCTAGCAACGGCGCCGAAATGTCGGATGTAAGCGCCAAGCTCACTCCAGGGCGCACAACAGGCAATGAGTGGCTCGAACTAGGCGTATGCTTTGTCGACACAAGAATATCCAATCAATTTTGAGGCATTGCACTCCCTGCGTCCAACATGAGTAGGTCAAGCAAGGTACTGTGTGAATGATGATTGAATTTACACTCAGAGATATTGATATTAATCGAGATGGCGTGAGTGAAGGGTGTCAAGATATGTAACAATTGCGAGTGCGGCGGAAACATAATGTTATGAGGATCGCAGTTATCTATTGCTATGACAACATTGAAATAAAAAGTCAGAAACAGAATTAGTTTTCACCGCTTGACAGATTCGGCATTTGAAAGCGGTGGGATGGAATTTCATGGGGGGGGCTTCCCGTTTCCAAAAGGGGGGACTGCGTGTATCACGACTCAATTTCAAGGAGGGGTGAGGTACAGGGCTACTGGGGTATTGGAAATAATCTTGCAAGAAATTCATGTTCATAGACACACATATCTGATGCGTGTAAATATACACGAATTTCTCATATAATTATTTCAATACGCCAGTAGCCCTGTACATGCATCCCAAAGGGGGTGAGTATATCACGACCCTATTTTTCGTCCGTGCACATCCCACATCCCACATTTTAGACGAGATATCGTCATAAGCTTCATCTCGGGGCACGCCCCCCTAAAATATGGTAATACATGTACAATAATCCCCGCAGAATGTTTCAAGCATCCTACTAGTACATGTATACGAATTACTCTAAAGTGCCCAAGGCTTCACAACCAATAGTTTCAAGGAATGATTCGATTCATAAGACTAATAATTCGATAACGTCTGTCACCTACCTCTGGGCCCCCCCCCCCTCTGGGCCCCCCACCAAAACTCCACCACCACAATTACCCCTAGAGTTCAACCAAATTTTTCTACTCTATGGCCACGGTTGTGTCTGTGTGTGGGGCCAACCCTCGCTTCAGGGATATATCCCCTACTAGCTCATTTTATCCCTACTAGCCTCATTAGTAAATGAAGATCATTAATTGGCCTGAGGTGT
>JAKRRZ010001442.1:0-11337 GCA_022627015.2 Podosphaera aphanis
GCGAGGATGCATTTTTAAACTCACACCCGGTGTAGACATCTTCGACAAAATAAAAGTGGAGACTATTTTATTGTCCAATCAGAGTCGTAATACACCCGACTTTTTGAGGCCCCATTAAGAGACTTCGACGGGACGGATCGGGCAAATTTCCGATAGGAATTTTGTCTTCTCCAAAATAGAGGAAAAACGCTTGGCACCACGGGAGGTGCCGAGAAGCAAATTTAGTGTTCCTAGGCTTCTTCGGTGACCAGTTGAGGCTAGTCTCTCTCGAACTAGGGGGCAGAAAACTAGGTGGGTAATTGACTTGTCACCCCCGCCTTTCACCAACATACTTGTACTTATTCACATTATTCTACCTAATCTGTCCCACCTGGCTTAACAAATACATTTAGTTATTTATATCACATGAGTAATTTAAAGTGGGGCTCTATCAATCACGTGAAATTCCAGTAAAAGAATACCTCACTAATATTCCTTTGACAAGGACCCGCTCAAAATATTCCCTTGTCGAGGGATCACTGTATTATCGTCATCACCTTCATATCTGATTCATCATCGTCATCGTCATCGTCATCGTCATCGTCATCAGTTTGATCCCTTACATTCTCACAAGGTTTACCTTTAAGTTTACAAAACCAGTCTATTTGATTCCTTCCAAGATGGACCGACCTCAGACTCCCCTACCTGCAGCTCGTCAGTGTCACGGGATATCCCATTTGTAGCAATTCTGGCTATGCCATAAATGTAAGGCCACCATAAATAGAATTATATGGAAAGGAATAGCTTGGAACGGTATGGAACCGAAAGGAATGGAATGGTTACCAAGGGGATGGTTCCACAGCTAGTACGTACAGAATCTCCAAGAAGATTGTAGAACCATGGGAGGAGTATATATTATCACAGATTAACTCACAGATTCCGTAGACTTGTATAATAGATTGTTTTTATCTTGGACTTGCTCTGTAGCTAGCAACATCAACTGATCCGGCGACACTCAGTATGCTAAACGTTTGACGCGAGATCAATGCCTTCAGGCGAGTTGAAGACTGACCAAAAGTACTCATTGCATAAAATTAAAACTATCAAGTGAAAACCCTTTCCAGAGCAGGCTTTCCACACAAGAATATCGCAGCACAACTTGGCATCACTACCCGGCAGGTCAGCTACACCCTTAAGAAAACTCGCCTTACGCCTCATAAACCAAAGGGTCAAAAACCTACTCTGAGCAGCGGTCAAGTTGATGAGGTAGAGGATTTCATTTGTTCTTCTCCCGAGAACCGGCAAATGAGCTACTTTGAAGTTGCGCATAGCGTCTTTCCTCATCTAGGGGTGGGCGAAGACGTCATTAGAAATGAGATGAAGAAAAGGGGCTTCTCACGGCGGATTGCTCAGCCAAAGCCTCCCCTAAACTCGGAGAACAAGGCAAAGCGACGACATTTTGTCAGAGATTATCTTCATTGGACTGTCAATGACTGGATGAATGTTCTCTGGACCGACGAAACTTGGATCACTGATGGTCGGCATACGAGATGTTGGGTCATAAGGAAAGTCTGTAATTAGTCTAAATTTTTCAAAAAATCATGAACTAATCAGATGATCCAGGAAGATGAGAGATACGAAGAGACTTGTGCTGTAGACAATATTCGGAGGCGGGTTGGCTGGATGTTTTGGGCATCATTTTTCGGAAACGAAAAGGGGCCAAGCTTGTTCTGGGAGAAAGAGTGGGGGTCCATTACCTCAAGCTCATACTCCGACAGAATCGTACCTTTAATACACGGTATGGTTACTTCGGAACCAAGGCTCTCCGTTATGCAGGACAACGCCCCTCCTCATAAAGCAGCCAGAACGACGGAAGAGTTCAGAGAAAGAGCAATCGCGCCGATTGAATGGCCGCCGTTCTCCCCAGACCTTAACCCAGTCGAAGCTGTGTGGAACTTGATGAAGAACTACATCCAGTTTCACTATCCTGATTTGGGTGGGGGAAGGCAGCGAACCCAGGACGATCTGCGCATCATTGTCAAAGAAGCTTGGGACAATGTGTCGGCAGATGATCCCATGAAACTCATTGAGACAATGCCGGCAAGATGTCAGGCAGTTCTGGATGCCAACGGAGGCCATACCAAATTTTATTTTTATTTTAGTTGTAAATAGTTATGCATGTATAAAATTTATCATAAAATTCATAATTTCCAAAATAAGATTCGTCTGGCGCCAAGAAGACCCACTCACATTCTTTCTACGGCAAGTTTTTCCCCTACAAAATATGTTGGTGCTTTTGATGATCAAGCTAGCTCTGGTTTAGTGAAACCTTATTTCATTCTAAAAGACGCTAATATACCCTGTTGACCCATATTTTTCTGACCCACTGACGTTCTTTACACCTAGGGTACAGTAGTGAATATCGTGTATCAAGTTACTCCACATGATCGTTGCAGCATGCCTCTAATCTCAGTCGAAACCATACTAGTACACGTAGTACAGGGCTACTGGGAGATTGAAAACAATTCCACGAGAAATTCGTGTATTTTCACAGGCTTCAAATACATGTGTTTATGGACACGATTTTCTTTACCTCAGTAGCCTTATATGTCCCCATGCCCAAGTTACCTCAAAAGCTCGTAGAAAAAATAGTGTCAGATTCAGCAGCAGTACTTATATTTTTTTACCAAGACATCCAAGAGCCGAATACGAGTCCTTGGAGTGACTTGGGCCTTGAGAAAGATAGAATTTGAGTTTGGGTCAGAGAAGCGTGGAGACAATTAACTGGTCTTGAGAAAACTTGCTCAAGATCACGTCTCCCCGTAATGGGCGGTATTATCGACTACTATTTTATGCCAATGCCGAAATTCGAGAGTCTTTTCATGAAGAGCCTCTCTCTAAATTCACAGCGAATGATGCGACGGGGTTTGTCTATCTATGACAGAGCTATTTGAACTTTCAATGTAAAGTAGAAGTATCTCCTTACACATAGACCGAGATGAATAGATCCATCCCTTGGTTTTCAGTCGACCTTATACCTTCCTATAAGACATTAGTGGCTCGCCCGAAATTTAGGTAAAGACCCACGATTCGTTGGCCTTTCTTATCTCTCTCCTTCATCGCATTCGGTCGAACTTATTAGGAGCTAGATGAGGAAGTACGCTCTAATTCACCACTATATTTTAGTTTATTTTGAACTACGATCCTTCAAGATACAGATTTGATGATCTTCGTCGGATTTTTCAAAAACATTCCCTATATCTACGGACCATTTTGTGATTCTAGTTGAGACCATAGTACTTTGTGATTCTTGCCGAAAGGGATCCAACAAGAAGATACTTTAACACTAGAAATGGAATCTTGGTACTTTTAGTCCATCATTAATTCTACTCTAATGTGTATCCGGAGCTGTGCAATCAAAACCTGAAGTTCACCTAGTCATGAGTATGTCTCACATTTAATGCGGAACATTTTGAGGCATTGAAGGTCGAATCCGACTATCATAAATTATACTACAGCTTTACAAAATGAAGAATTAAGACGGTGTGGTCCATTTCTTCGGAGAGGTGCAAAGGTAGGTTGCATTATATTAGCCAAATAGGATCGATGATCTACAGGACCCATTATTTGAACATAGATATGTTTCTAGCCCTTTCCTTTTGTTCTCTATCGGCTTTGAAAAAAATATCAAGTGGTGATTCGTGTCTGAATTCTTGACTTGGAGGACGGAGGACAGTTGGTGGAGTTGAAATATGGTTATTTACGAGATTTTTGGAACCAAAAAAAAAGTCAAGAGGCGATTCTTGCTTCAATCCTTGACTCGGAGGTCGGTGAGCGGAAGGTGGGGTCGAAATCTGGCCATTTATGAGCGTTTTTGAGCCCTTTAATCTGTGTGAATCAGGCACAGATTTGGAATAAAAGCTTGGGATGGGTAATGCTGATGGAGCAGGTGAAGCATGGAAGGTCGGACCAGCGTAAGCTGCGATCGGAGGGGTATTTATCGGATCGGAAGGAAAGCCTGCGGATTGAGATCTGTTTGGTGGTGACGAGTTCTGGAATTTTTTGTCCATGATAGGAGATGTTACAATTTTTTTTGAACTACAGTTCTTGTGGGATCTTTGCTTTGATCCATGCTCGTGAGGTTCAGAATCGTCTCGACCTGAGCTTCTTCGGGGCGTTCGAGGTGTGCGAGGTGTATGAGGTGTGCGGGGAGAGGTTGGCAGAGGTTGAGTGAACGACATTTTGCTTTCAAGAACCAGGTTTTGTATTTGCGCCTGCGATTCAGAATATAAATGCCTCGGTGGAGGTTGTTGAGAGACAATTGTCCTGGTGGCGCTTCGGACACGATCTCCTCTAAAAACTGATTCTCTGGACATTTTGCGAGAACGTTGTAAAAAAAATGCGGCAATAGAGCAGAATGGGTTGTAGAAAGACCACCTGTTTGATGTTGCTAACTTGGTGCTTTCTAGATCAAGAGGTCACTTAAGAGAGGGAAGAAGGATTGACTCCTGAGATACTCAAAGATTTGAAGATATAACAATAGAAATTGAACTCTTTATCCGATTAGATCAGGGCGACAAGTAGCAGATAAGTTAAATTATTATAAGAATGGCATTGGAGGGAGAGACGAAGTGACGTTTGGGGGTTTAATGGGGATTGAGTCATCTGTTCGCAATCTTGGGTAGGCAAACCAATGACTAATCAAGCACAATCACAATGCACCACCCGCCCCACCACCCACCATTCACTTCGAAAGTAGGTGCAGAACAAGGGTGCTCGCCACCTGGAGAACTCACTAATTACGGCTTACAACGTAGACTCTTCGAGTTGATTGGCGGATTAGCGGCAACCTCGAATTATTTCTCCCTACGCTACTCCCTCTCCATTTCGAATTGGTTAGGGCTACCCGATTCTACTGCTCAACCTTAAAATCACCTAGATTAACTCGTCCTGCGTCACGGATATGGTGGACGTGGATATGCCAGATGCTCCTTCGGGCTCGAATGCTCCTGTTAAGAAAACCACAACGAAGGCCAGCCGAGTCGCTGAGCATGGATCCGATGGCAAACCGCGATTCGAGGTCAAAAAGGTTGGTTTCCCGAAGTGCATTGTTATCCAATTTTAACAGTAATAAGTGGAGTGCAGTAGCTCTCTGGGCTTGGGACATTGTTGTTGATAACTGCGCTATATGCAGGAATCACATTATGGATCTTTGTGAGTCACTAAAATTAAGAAATTTTCTCGACCTAAACATCATTTCTAGGTATTGAATGTCAAGCAAACCAGGCTTCTGCAACGTCAGAAGAGTGCACCGTCGCTTGGGGTATTTGTAACGTTCGTCATTCATGGTCTTTCACATTATCTTGGTTAATCATTACAATAGCATGCCTTCCACTTCCACTGCATATCACGGTGGCTGAAGACCCGTCAAGTTTGTCCTCTTGATAATAGAGACTGGGAATACCAGAAGTATGGTCGTTAACCTTCAGGGGAGGGTTTAGACAACTTGAAAAAGTAAACAAACTCGGATGACTGATAGTACTGATTTGCATGCCAAGGCATGACCGAAAATATACCGTGAGCATGAGAATACCTACAGCGAGTCTAGAGCTGCGAATCTGATCATACAAGATATCCGTCTCTAGGCGCGAGGACTGACTAAAACAGAATCTGGTGATTCTTAAGGTCTTGGCGCTGTACTGGAAACATTCAAAATAATGTAAGATTTTCGCACCCAGATCCAAGGATAGAGATTGTGACATGAGAATTAAATTTTCTTTACATTGTGCGAGTACAACTATCAAACTGTTACAATCCCGAACCTGCATTCTCGTTCACGTAATAACCATTCTATCGAAGCCAATATGATCCGATTCTTTTCGGAATCCATTAGATGGCAGCCAGTTTACAGGATGGCGCCGGTAGAATGGCCAAGGTGGAACAACAAGGAAAAACGTAAGACCAGTCACCCCTAATCCTATATAGAGTGCGCCCACAATATCTTGGAGGATGAAGCCTACTACAAAAGAAAGGGCCTTAATCAATTATTAGTGGCTATTGATTACATTATGAGCTCAGTTATTCTTACTCCAGCAGTAGAAAGGAGAATGGTTGCCAGCAACTCAGCGAGCTTCTGTCCCTTAAAATCCTGTTCGCAAGTCAGCGGCAAAGCGCGATGGTCGATTTCAAAAGAACAGACAATTTGACCCTCGAGAGTATCTCGAAGTTGATCCAATATTTGCTCCGCCATTGTTTGGAGAAGATGTGAGGTAGATATGGGGAAAGGCTGGCGGGGCTGAATTAGGGATGAGTCGTGATGGTTACGGAATGACCTGCCTCAATATAAAGTACAATGAATAAATAATTTTGCTTTTTATCTGCTTTGCGGTCATGCGTAGACAGCTCCGACGGCTAGGATCAGGCTAAGATGGCACATCATTAGTCTCTAAAGGAAGCGCACGAGCCACAGAATAGATCGGCGTTTACAAAGACCTGGCTTTCTGATTCACTCATGTACATACATGTACGTACATGTACATTCCATCTACCGCCCGCAGCTTCTCCTACCCTTTACCGTGGATAGGTCCCTAACCGACCGTAGCGTCCATAAAGATGCTACGGCGTTATGGATACTACACTGGCTTAGTCATTCATGCAGGGTCTGTAGTTCGGAAGCTTCAAGACTAAAAATAAACGGTAAAATGTATAACGTTATGTACATGTAGAAGCATCAGAAGGAGCCAATCATACTCATCTCTATATTTAAAGGGAAGACAACGATAATCAATTAATTGCCTTAAAAAAAAACTTCTTTCTTATGTTAATGATCTTTTCCAAAATCCACCCAACTTATGTCAAGAGACTAATAGCAACGTTTGCTCATGATTGGATTAAGTCTTGCAGACTGTATCCAGTGATTTCCAGTATGAAATACTACAAGACTAACTCCGGAATCTCTCCGTCGAAGCTAATTAGCAGGGCATCTCTACGGATATCACGGTTTGCAGCCTGATCCGATCTCAACTACTTGTACCCATCACGATAAGCTCCAAAGCTCTAATCGTTCATCCATTTTATCCATGTCATAATTTTACTCTAACATTTTACCATAAATGTCTAGCCTGATCCTTCCCTGGATCCGAGTGCCCTGTCGGATACTACGAAATCGCAACTAAGCAAGCTGGTGGGGCTATCATTTCGACATTTTTCTTTTATCCGAGCGCTCCTAAACTCAAAGCTAGGTTTAATGGTAGCGGCCAAAAAAGTCAATAGAGCACCAGAGCTTGCCTGAAGCACGACGATTTCGCGCAATTGTGCCTATACTCGCGATTCCGAGTTTATCTTCCCTCAAAAGAAGGTAATTCAGAGCTACTCTTATTTATATTCGATCAAATTAACGCTATCAAGTAGTGTGGCTCACACTCCAACCGTACTTCCATCTTAGTCGGTACCGACGGTCATTGCTGGGAGATTCGGGCAACCTCAGTATTACAACCACGCACAGCCTAGAGCAAATCGGTGGTTTCTCGGCGCTATTGCTGGTTTATTACTGGATGAAAAAATACAATGTTCGACCTAGAGAATGACTCGCTCAACGCCAACTTCTGCACCCCGGTGCCAGAGTTAGATGATCATACCCATCGATCATTATCAGTACCAAAACCAAAGTCCAGACTCAACAGCAACGCCACTACACATAGTAACTTGTCACCGCGTAGGAGAAATTTCACAGAAGCACGTCGCACTAGTCAGGAAACCTCGCCCATGAATGCTCGTGAATGCGAAGAGGCCATAAACTTTGACGAAGAAGATGGACGAGGCTCTCGAATGGATAGGATGAGTAGGCGAGGTACCGTTTCACATCATGACCCACGATCAACATCACCCCCAAACTCGGTAAAGGCTTTTGCTGATGCCCGCCGTCGCGAACGTGAACTTTCATTCTCAGATCCCAACCCTTCAAAGCCACCTCCCGAGACTCGACGTCACGATGAACGTGATATTCATGCATCAATTTCAAGGGCATTATCGCGAGATAGTCGGCGCAGTCATCGCAGTCGGCTCAGTAAAAGATACACTAGCGTTGATAACGCTGCGAGTCTTGCGGCATCGTGTCAGTCTGCAGAGGAAGATGTATGTTTTCCTCTAGATCAAAGAGAAAATAAAGACACCCTTCATATTGAATTTGGGATTCTAGAAGAATTTATCGCAGATGAAGAAAGTCGTGATAAGACTCCACCCGCTGGCCAGCCCCAATCGCACACGTCACAGAACCACCCCCAAGGTAACTCTACAGTCTTTACTACCTCAGGTGATGTAGTTACGGTCCCATCTTCAGTATCTTCGGGCCTCAGCGAGAAGTTATCTATTAAGGATGGTCTCTACAAATCCCCCAGAGAGCCACAACGCCCTGTTGAAAATCGATTTGAGTTTTTTTCTTCCTTCAGTGAATCAACTATTCACGCTCCTGAATTTGGCGACCTTGTCCTCCCAGGAGAAGATCTTCGCAATCTTTTTATCTTACCTCAGGAAGATGATATCGGCGGGGTCTGGTGGCTTAATATAAATAATCCAACTGACGAAGAGATTCGAACCATATGTAAAGCGTTTGGCGTTCACCCACTTACTATCGAGGATATCGGTACACAGGAAGCACGAGAAAAGATAGAACTTTTCCCCTCCTACTATTTTGCATGTTTCAGATCTTTCCACGTTGAGAATATTGATGGTGGTCAACAATATGAACCATTCAATATTTATGTTGTTGTTTTTAGGGAAGGCACTCTCAGTTTCAGCTTTTTCCCAAATCCTCATGCTGCTCAAGTCCGCAAAAGAATTACGATGCTGAAAGATTATGTTTCTCTTAGTTCTGACTGGATTTGTTATGCGCTGATGTGAGTATTTCCGACTTTTTTAAACGCGAAATTACCTCTTACATTATGCCATCCAACAAGGGCGAATAATTTCTCATGACAAATCATTCAAGCTGACATGATTAGTGACAATATCGTGGACTCCTTTGCTCCTGTTATCTCAAGGATTGAGGCTGAAACTGATGATATTGAAGACGAAGTTTTTATTGCGCGCAACGACGATATGCACACGTTTCTCCGCAAGATAGGGATGCTGCGTAAAAATGTCATGGGCATGATGAAGCTTCTTGGTGGAAAAGCCGATGTTTTGAAAGGATTTACGAAGCGATGCAATGCTAATTACAAGGTAACGCCTCGAATGGATATTGGTCTCTACTTGGGTGATATTCAAGATCATGTCATCACCATGATGACTAGTTTGGCACACTTCGAAAAAATGCTTTCCCGGTCGCACAGCAATTATCTTGCTCAGCTATCAATAGATAATATTACCCAGGGGAATCACGCTAATAATGTCCTCAGCAAGATTACTCTCCTGGCTTCGATACTTGTTCCCCTCAACTTGGTGTGTGGCATGTTTGGCATGAATGTCAAAGTTCCTTGGAGAGATGCAGATAGCCTTGTCCCTTTTTTTGCTATCTTAGGGGTTTTATTCTTTTTTACGATTCTTTCTCTGTATGCAGCTAGAAGGCTGAAATTTATATAGATAATGTGTTATGGGTTTCAAATCTCGACAGTCAGGAGCTTGGTGTCGAAAATCTAGAAAAGCTAAAGGTCAGTATCCACGAGTTGGACGTCTATGTAATCGTAGTACACAAGCATACTGAGCGGAATATGGCCTAATCAACGCTAATATTTCTCACGACTCGTCAAAGTTTGGGGGTAACATGTATCACTATCATTGGAGCCTAATGACCTCCCATGAGTGATAGATAATTACGGTTACAGACCCTGATCTACCATTTCACCACGTCCTCACCCACCTAATCTCCTCTATCATTCAGGACCACGCTATTTTGAGAGTCGCATGGCTCCAAGACTACTTCGCTTGACTCTACTGGATAAAATAGTTTTATCAGAGTCTTAGGCCTGGAATACACCGATTGCTACGTTGACAACATCAAATGTACCACCAATGCTTTATCCAGTATACGATGTTCGAAAGTAGTATTTTTGACCTTGGGGTCAATGATATCGAGGAGACATGTGAGAGTTTCATTTACCAGCCATTCAATCCTATAATTTTGAGGACCACTCTCAGCTTTGTCGAGATTTTCGGCATGGTGAATTTGACTATCGGATCTCTTCTTCCCAAGCGACAGATCGGATCTCGGATTTTTCGAGTTATGGTAAAAGGTCCGATGTATTCTTCAATGGACTAGCTTTCTCGAAGAGCACTTGTACGAATATGGATTTTTTCTCATTCTAGATGGATTCGAGGGCTTCATGACGCGGCCTGTCAGCTCAGAGCCCAATTTTCATCATCCTTTTAATTTATTATGGAATCTCCATAAAAACGTTTCATTATGAGAGTAGAACTCAATTTTTCTCTTTAGATGGCCGTACAATGATTGGAGATGCGGTTGGAAAGACAACTGCTACTGTTCCATCTTTTCCAGCGAAATTTCAATGTTAATCTAATTTGACTGCTTTCATCTATCTATTGTTAAACTTGCCTGCCAGATGAAATCGATATATTGAGCGTTAGTATGTGGCTTCCACTGCTGCCGCCCTAGCATTGGGTTGCTGATGTTCTCTGTGGTGAGCGACCTTCCACGGATTTGCTGGCGTGTAAGACGACTGCATCGGTCAAACGATTCCTGAAGGATTCTCGGGCATCTTCAGAGTCAAATTAAAGTCATCATAAGCAGCCTTGTCTTTGTAAGAGTGAGCGGTGCAAGTGTTAAAATGGGGATTGGGTAACTTAGATTAGTTTATCTGTAAAAGGGGAATAGAGAGATGATATATTAAGAGAGTGAGAAGTGATAATTGTCTTGCTCTGTATCAAATTCATTGTTTGACCTGGATAGAATGCTATATATTTATACATAAGATTTCCAGGCTTTAGAGTCTTCCACATAATAGTAATGTCTACTGATTTTGTCTAGTATATTCTAGAGACTTCCATGAAGTTATCCACAATTGCTTACTTAGTATTCTAGAATATTCCCTTGATGGATTTACTTGACCCTACAAGGTAATACCACCGATTATCTGTTAACCCCTTTAAATCCTTGTCCATGAGTCATGTGATGACGAGGCTAACTAACACAGATGTGATCAGCGTTTCTTCACGACAGCAAGGATGTGATTAAATGAAACAAGATAAATGCTCGTCTGGAGTCCCCAACCTTTGGTTACACTAGCGAGCAAAATTTCTACATGTTTGCACCACAATGGACTAATCTCAATATAACTCAACGAAATTTACATGAAAATTAGTAATTCTAGATTCTGAGAAATTCCAAGTCATTTTTCTATCAGT
>JAKRRZ010001443.1:0-11330 GCA_022627015.2 Podosphaera aphanis
GTAGTGGTATCTGCAAATGAAATCTGAGTATGAGTGTTCCAGAACGTCAAAATGAGTCATTCTATGAGAAACACACCTTCCGTAATCATACGTGTCATAGCTTCAGGCTGCATACACGAGAATGATTTAAAAAAAAAAAAAAAGGTCAATGGGAAGGAGTCTCATAAATGGTGTTATTCCTAAATAGGATATACAGGCGATATTTTAAGCTAGGATCTAGTATTAAATAGGAAAGGTGAATTAATAAGTGGATACATTTTTGGCGGACTTGCAAAAATCCCCTCACCAAAATTGGGTTACTTTAACCTGCTACAGCTCAGCACCAGAACACAAATTGATAAATTAGGCTTCGTAACTTTGTTCTTCATCCTCTTATATACCATGTCAGGTCGAGAATGTAGATTTTTATTTAGGTTGCGAAGTGTTGAAAGAGTTGAAAGTTGGGGTCTAAAATGACTCGTCTACTACAAGCTTCCCCCACCATAATAAATCCGATTGAATCCAATCCTAAAATTAATATTTTGTCTAGAAGCCACCAATTAATTAACTGAGCCCCCATTTTCTCAGAAACGACGACTATGCGCAAGAAGACAAATTCTTAAGGATGACATTTCTCACTGCGTATAGATCAACTATTTCCTGCTTTTTTCACATAAAACGAAATACATCTAGTTATTACAGATGAAAAAAAATATTGAAATACCTGTTTCAAGATAGTGTCCGACTATGAGAGCTTCGAGTATCAATTTCTTGCTATCTTGTTAGTTCATTACTGATTATTCCTTCAGTGCTAGATCGATATAAAGCTCACTCATTCACGGTGCTATTACAAGAACAATGAAAAATATAATGACGTTTTTTCTCCGTTAAATTAATTATGCACAGACGGTTATAGTCCTCCCTGCAACGTGAAGCCTGTTCACATGGATATTATATTGCTGTACATAAGTGATCAGATACATGCATACTAAATCCATTAATCCACGGAAGAAGGATGTGGAATAAGAGAAGGTCAGTTGGCGTTGTTGCTGATAGAAAAGAAATCAATGGCTATTCTCGCTAGGCCTACTTACAGGCGGGATCCGGAAAGCAGCCATTCAGGTTACTTGTTACAACCTGTCATTCGTTCTTCAACACCGAATTCCGCCAATGACATGTACAATAACTTCTACATCCTCGGGTCGAATTACAGAGACATTGAGTTTAACCAATTCTGGATAGAAAATTTGAGAAAACGTCAAGTCTATCGTATCAGTGAATCGAACCGAGTTGACCGTGATGAGATATGCTCGACACCATGTCCAAAATATCCAAAATATAACCTCAGGAAGCGAGAACAAGATATATTAGTCTTGCCAGATCCCAGTACAGTCGCAAATTATCAGTCTTATTCCCTCTCTCGTGGAAAATCTCGGCTACTCAATACCAATGAACCTCATAAGTGCACCATGGATGGACGGATGGATAGATGCAAAGTGACCGAATAACTTTATAACTGATATTGAAAAATCAGACCCCCCGGCCGGGACGTCCAGCTGGGATTCTCCCGTCAACGAAGTTGCTTGGCGGGAAAAAGGTTAACACCCAATCACATACAATATCCTCCCCAGAGGATCGACAATGTAAAGCACACATTGTTTTGTGTCCCTGTAAGCAAAAATCTATCGTTTCCTCTAGAGGGAGGAGCACTGACTTAATGTATACAGCAACTAAGCCTCTGGGCATATCTAAATCAGTCAAAATCCTCGGGTTAAACAGCCGTAGATTTCACTTATTTTCCATCTTTTAGTCGTTCTAGTGGATCGATTGGGCTTAGATCAACCCTACTTTGCAAGAGTTAAGTTTCAATCAGCCCTTCTTTACGATGACTACAGACTTCCTTGGCTCTAATCAGGTTGATTTATTCGATTATGTCATCGTTGGCGGTGGCACAGCTGGCTGTGTAATTGCCAGTAGACTGTCCGAATACTTACCTGACAAGAAAATTCTCTTGATTGAGGGTGGTCCTAGTGACATTGATAATGAACGTGTCTTGAAACTCAGGAATTGGCTCACCCTACTCGGTGGTGACCTTGATTACGATTATGGGACCACAGAGCAACCAAATGGTCGGTGATGGAGCTCTCACAGTCATTGTTGTAAGTAGTATGTTGACAACTACTAGGAAATTCCCACATAAGACACTCCCGAGCCAAAGTGCTCGGTGGATGCTCATCACACAACACACTGATCTCTTTCAGACCCTTTGAATATGACTGTCAAGTATGGGAGAGCCTGGGCTGTCACGGCTGGGACTTTACTACTATGATGCGCCTTATCGACAAGTTGCGTAATCAAATTCAACCTGTGCATGAGCAACACCGAAATCAACTGTGTAAGGACTGGGTCGAGTCATGTTCCACAGCCATGGACATTCCCATCATATCTGATTTCAACCACGAAATCCGCGAGACTGGTAGTTTACGCCAGGGGGTCGGCTTCTTCTCTGTAGCGTACAACCCCGAAGATGGAAATAGATCCTCAGCATCGGTGGCCTACATCCATCCCATCTTGCGTGGTCAGGAAAAGCGACCTAACCTAGTCATTCTCACAAATGCCTGGGTCAGCAAGCTTAACTTGCACAATAAGAAAGTAGAAAGCGTGAATGTAACCCTAAAATCCGGTAGTCGGCTCACTGTGACGCCTAAGACGGAAACCATTCTCTGCGCTGGAGCAGTGGATACCTGTCGACTCCTACTTCTATCTGGCATCGGGCCATCGCAGCAACTTTCAGAGCTCTCTATCCCGCTTGAGCACGACCTACCGGGCGTTGGAGAGAATCTCCTTGATCATCCTGAAAGTATCATTATGTGGGAACTCAATGCACCCGTTCCCCCACAGACCACCATGGATTCCGACGCAGGTATCTTTCTCCGGCGAGAAATCCCAAATGCGGCTGGCGCATACACAGATCCCTTCCTGAATCCCAAAGGTCTCCTCGATGGTCAGATCGCAGACATTATGATGCACTGTTACCAAATTCCCTTTTGCCTCAACACATCAAGACTTGGATATGACTCGCCGCGGAACGCCTTCTGTATGACGCCCAATATACCCCGGCCGCGCTCCCGCGGCCGCATCTATCTGACGTCGTCCGATCCGACGGTAAAGCCTGCCTTGGACTTCCAGTATTTTACTGACCCTGAGGGATATGATGCTGCCACTCTAGTCGCTGGGTTTCGCGCGGCCCGAAAGATTGCGACTCAAGCCCCCTTCTCCAACTGGATCTTGCGAGAAGTAGCACCTGGCCCCTCCGTGCAAACGGATCAAGAGCTGTCTGAGTATGGACGTAGAGTTGCGCACACCGTGTACCATCCGGCTGGCACAACTAAGATGGGCGATATTAACGACCCAATGACCGTTGTGGACTCGGATCTCAGAATCAGGGGCTTGAAGGGCATCCGGATTGCGGATGCTGGTGTCTTCCCCGTGATGACTAGTATCAACCCCATGCTCACCGTACTAGCCATTGGTGAGAGAGCAGCAGAGCTAATTGCAGCTGATGCGTCACATGCACGAGATCATAGAGCCAGGCTGTAGAGAATTGCATGACAGATGAGTTATCGTCATTGTATAACGGATAAGGAGCATTTCTATGGAAAAGTTGGTTTTGGCGCATTTTTAGTCACATCACCTTAGTGATACTAAATTAGGTCTGAGTTCATTTTCACGAGATTTAAGAACATAAATGATATATTACTCTTCTATTCCACCTTGATACATATTATCGTGTTGTGATATCAGGATTATTTTGATAACGTAGGACTAATTAAGTAAGTGTTGATTCGAGTGAAAAAGAAAGACGCAAGATGTGCTTGTCGTCAAATCAGCAAAGACACCCAACGATAGTAACAGAAAAGAAATGAAAACACTTGTCGCGATGAGGGCCGGCCTCGAACGATTGAACTCCATTTTCCTTCGTGAGATACATTACCCCAGTAGACGTCAGATCATTCACTAATACATTACTCTCGGTATTTTTTCTGCCCTGCGAGACCCTGCTCGTTCTCCTCCTGCTGCATTATTACTCTTCTGACGAAATACACGAATAGTCGCTCAAACTAATTCGAACCCCGGCACCGCCCAACTCAGATCAGGAATCCTCGGTGAGCAAAAATCAAGCTCTGGCCAAGCTCTCGGACACCCGAGAACCACCCATGTTTGTTTGCGGGAATGAATGGTCGAATTGTGGTAGGAAGATGTATACGTAATTCAAGACAAATTATAAATTCTGCGAGATGCGGGCATCCCATCTTGTATTTTGCGATCCGGCGACGGAGCATTAGACAGCATTACCGTAGCTGGGGGTGCGTACATGGGATTGAGTATTGGTGAGGTAGCTCGGAAGTTCCAAGTCATGGTAGATGGTATTTCGATTGTCGTCTTCGTAAAGCAACTCCTTGACCTCCCAATTATTCAGCTTAGTGCCGACAGAAAACTCGAGGTCTTCGCGCGTGATCGAGTCCCAATACTAAAGAAGAGGTCAGCAAGAGCACAATACGAGAGAGAAGGGAGTATGAACTTTGTAGACCATCATAACTGCGAGCAGATTGCAAGTGGTGGCGAAGAATAAGCCGTCGAGGTAGTGCTGGACGAAATTGCAAATTGTCACGTTGGCAAAGTAGAGAATGACTTGGCCGATGACGAAGAAGAGGGTGCCAAAGGCAATATCTCCGAGGGGCCAGCGATCTTGTAGAGTATTTGTGACGAGAAAGATTTGTGAGATAACATAAATAACCAGTTCGACGCCTGAGACGAGATACAACATGACGAAGAGGCCGATGGTTTTGGTGGGGCTGAGTCCGACCCATGACTTGAAAGTGGCCAGAGCTACTAAGAACGTAATGATAAACTTTGCGAGGGTAACGGTACGCAGCAACCAGACGGAGAGGGCCGTACCATCTTCGTAGATCTGGAAGCCGACGAAGCCATTGATGAGGAGACAGACACAAAGGGCAGAGCTGAGCCCGGCCTGCACGGCGACGAAGTAGGGGTAGACACTAGTGCCGACGGGGATGACACCGGCGTCGAGAATAAGTGAGACGAAAGATAGCAGCACATAAAGGTAGAAGAAGGACGTAATTTCTTTGCGACCTATGCACATAGTCAGCCCGTCTGGCCACCTCAGCCCACCCAGCTCACCTCCGTCGACCTACCAACCGCCGTAAACTTGCTGCGCACATGGAGAATCATTATCACCGTCATGACCAAGGCAACGATGTGCATGAACGAGGCCGCGGCCTGGAAGATGATCGTGTTGGCCAGTTCCACGCTGCGCGCATAACACGCTGCTTCAATCCCAATTGTCCCTTGAATGGCCGACCCGGTGCCCACGGCCGCGCACAAGGGCACCATCGATTGCTGGCAGATCGATTCGAAGTCTCCAAACCTCATTGCGCCCAGTGTCGCGGGAGTCGTTGGTGCTAGCAAAGGGAAGGCTAAGTGACGAGGATCGGCTGGTGTAGTTCTCGTCTAAACATCACATGACTGTACAAACAAAGATTAAAGGGGGGGGGCCTATTAATACAGGGATAGAAATGCCCGAGTCGGCCGGGAGAAGCGAAACAGAAGTGAAGCGGTCTGTGCATAGAAGGGATTTCGTAGCCTGCCGCCCACTCAACAACTACCGGTAATTCATATGTATGTTCATGTGCATCAAAACAGGATATATAAATATACACTGGGATACACGTACCTATACATAGATCAGTACCACGCATCAAGATCAGATATTGCCGAGGAGCTCAGGATACTAAGGAAACCGCAGAAAGCCAGCTGAAGATCAGTGTGTGAGAGCACGCGAACACCCTCATTTATGAGTCACACAACCTGTCAGTGAGGGTTATGCTAGGGCGGCTCGAAAGATGTGAACGCAGAGGCCGATTAAGAATGAATGAGCCGGAAAGGAACGGACCTCTCGGACGTCACTGACGCACGATCACCGTCATCACGCTCGGCTGTAATTATTCAAAACACGGCGTGGTAACAATACATCACAACCATCACTTCGTTCCGCGAACTATTAAAGGGATATCCATTGAATCGCCCAAGACAATTAGGAATACGTTTTCTGAATCAACTTTCATGTCGCACACCATACACCATACTCCATACGCTGCTGCAAAAGTTATTAACTACACACTAGTCTAAAATACGATTACATAGGGAAGGACATAAGTTGGGAAGGGTTTTGAGGCTGATATTATATGATCATTTGAATAGATGTCTAGAGAAGAGCTGCTGATGTTATTATCCGTATGACTGCCTCGTAGTTTATCGGCAAGAGGAGAGAAACGAGACATAGATTACCTACCTGCTCTCAAACGTTTGTTACGCTGTAGTAAAACTATTAATCTATCCAAATTATCTCGATCGTATCAATTTTCAATAAGGATAACTAACGTTCTCTAGTAGAAAATCCAGGTTTACGAAAGTTTGCATACGTGACAGATGGTTTGTTGTTGCGGCGGGTCTTGGCGGCTGGCATATGAAGGCCCCGCCAAAAATCCTCACAAAGTCCAGTCGCTCTGCAGCCCGCCACACCGTCAACACAGAGAGATTCAACTTCAACATGCCTCTGTACGCAACCCAGCAACTATTCTACGATGGTAAAGTTCAGAGTGCGACGGCAGCAAAGACCTTCACAACTTTGGATCCTTCAACTGGGGCAGCATTAGCCGAAGTGCAAACCGCTTCGGAAGCCGACGTTGATGCGGCTATTGGTACCGCTCAGAAAGCATATCGTTCCTGGTCTAGGATAACACCGGTTGAACGTGCTCGTATCCTGCTGAAAGCAGTCGCCTTACTACGTGATCGGAACGATGAGATCGCCAAAGTTGAGACGCAGGATACCGGCAAGCCATTCTCGGAAACGAGCACAGTGGATGTAGTCACGGGCGCGGATGTCCTGGAGTACTTTGCAAATCTGGTGGCAAGTGGGGGCCTGAATGGGGAGACGACACAATTGCGACCAGATGCATGGATATATACCAAGAAAGAAGCTCTGGGCGTCTGTGTCGGCATTGGAGCTTGGAACTACCCAATTCAAATTGCATTGTGGAAAAGCGCCCCATGTCTAGCAGCCGGAAACTGTATGGTGTACAAACCATCCGAGTTCACACCGCTCCATGGACTCATACTGGCTCAGATTTATGCCGAAGCCGGTGTACCAGCAGGCGTATTCAACATAGTTCACGGAGATGGAGAGGTAGGGAGGTATCTTACCTCCCATCCAGCGATCGCAAAGGTCAGCTTCACTGGACAAGTCTCGACTGGCCAAAAAGTAGCGGCAACTGCAGCTGGTGGCATGAAGTATGTTACGATGGAATTGGGAGGAAAGAGCCCCCTCATTATTCTACCAGATGTAAATATTGAGCACGCAGTTGACGGTGCTATGATGGCAAACTTCTTCTCTACGGGTCAAGTTTGTACTAATGGTACTCGAGTGTTCGTGCCTCGAACGCTTAAGCCTAAATTTGAGCACCGATTGCTAGAGAAGATGAAATATATCCGCCCACTAGCGCCCATGGATCCCAACAGTAACTTTGGTCCCCTAGTCTCCGAGAGTCATTATAAGAAAGTCATTGGCTATATAGAACATGGAATTTCCGTTGATAAGGCGAAGCTGCTCTACGGCGGCGCGGAAAAACCCGAAACTATTCCGTCAGGATATGAAAATGGCTACTGGATTCGTCCGACCGTCTTTACTAACTGCACGGATAACATGAAGATTACGAGAGAAGAAATATTTGGTCCCGTTCTCTGTATTCTTCCATATAACACGGTCGATGAAGCGATCGTCCGCGCAAATGATACTATGCTAGGCCTTGCCGCAGGCGTCTTTGGCAAAGATATTCTCAGATGCCACGAGGTTATCGACAAGATCGAAGCAGGAATCACCTGGATCAATACGTGGGGAGAGAGTCCAGCAGAGATGAGTGTCGGTGGCTGGAAGATGAGCGGCCTCGGCGTGGAAAATGGCCGACGAGGCCTGATGGCGTGGGTCCGAGAGAAAAGCACCCTCGTGGAAGCTAGTGATTCCGTAGCGACAGTCTTTTCCAAACTGTGATATTTCCTATCCATCCTCTGCGGAATATGTTCGTCTCGAGCCCTATGTCATTGAATCTGCCTACGCTGGTGATATAAATCTTCCTGTCCGGTCGCTTCAAAGCCCTTGTTCCCTCTCTTGTAGCAACGCCATAACACGTCTAGAGTGCCTTGTTCGAACAGGGACTCTAATCTTGTCCCGCCCCGTCCATTCCCGCTGTAAAAGTGGACATCAAAGCTCACTTGCAATAGTGAGTTCTTTGTCTCCCATCAACGTATATTCCGTAATGCATCTATCTATTCAAAACACATCCAACCAATAATGATTGATCCCCAATCCAGTAAGCATCTCGGCCCTCGACATGTCTCAATATCGCGAATGCACCTCTGCGGCATGTGAACTCCATCACGTACCGACCGTCCACGTCTCGCATGAACGCGAGACATCTGAAATCTGCCATGCCATGGCATGGCATGACTTGTAATTGGCGTGTCGGCCAGGTCCAATCCCGCAGACGGCGCCCTCCCGAAAACGCCCACGCCCTGCTTCAATGTCGCTCGAATAGGACGGGAGAGGCGCCGGTGCAGAGCTTTCCTCCACCCACGTGTGGTGCCGGGCCTCTCGTCTGTCATCCTCCGGCCCGGCCCGTGTCAGGTGCATGGCCCAGTCTCATGCATCCCGTCGCACCCGTGTCGTGCCGGTCGCGCGAGGACGTCCGGCTTGGTCCCGCTCGGATAAGTCGCGCCGGGGTCTCAGGCGGGGAATAGCCGACTGTGGCGAATCGAGCACGCTGATCAGGGAAAGTGACTCCAAAAATTTATAGATTGAGGACCGTCGACCCGGGAAGAGTAGTACACGTACAGAAGAAGAGAACACACAAGCTGTAGATGCTACAATGCAACGAGAGAGACACACGCGCACAGAGAAATTAGTGTGAGAAACTTGGCCGGTAGATAGTTTTCGAAAATCTTGTATGGTAGGTCAAATAGGATAGATTTTATCTATTAGTATATAGCTGGCGCTACCTTGGGCCCAAATTTCGGTGAGAGTCACTGGTCACTGAACTTCACCTTCACTAGATCCTGGATCACTGAGACAATACTGGACGCATCGGTCCATAACATCGTTGCACGCCTACCAACACCCTCGAAAACGCCATTCCATCAATGGAATATTCAGGAGCGGCAATACACTTGCTTCCTGCCAACCGGATACCCCGACGCCCAACGCCAACGCTGGTCTTTGCCACGTAAAGATTTAGAGCTTCAAAGACAAAGAGATTACATGAGTCCGTTATATCGTTACAGAAAGACACCCACCCACTTGTCTTTACTATTCACGACGCTGTTACAATCATCTATGGCACATGTTAAAGTTTTCTTATTCGCGGGAACTTTGGCATTTGGTGGTTTATTTTCGTCCCGAAATGTGGCCGACAAAGACTTGTCACCACGGTTCTGAAAGCACGCATTGCAATATACCTAAATAATTAGTTAGCTAAGGTTATATGTAAATATTTTGACCATTCATACATGGCCACATTCTTTGACTACCCAAAACGGATGCTCTTCTCGATCCTTTTTAGAGGGAGCTTTGCCCCCTTTCTTTGGAATAGGGTCTTTCTTGTTCGCAACTAATTCTTGTCTACAGCTAGGGCAAATTATGATATCATCTTTAGTTGGAGATCGGGTAAAGCTATCTCGGGCAGCTGGTGGTGGAACATGCTCAGGCTTTTGATCAAAGGCACTACGTGTATAATCCATATGAGCCGGCATGGACTGGAAAGCACTAAAATTTATAAGAGCAGTGGGGATATGTCCCATAATATGAGGTGAGAACATTTGTCCAAGTCTTGCTAGGCCGGCCGCGAGACCACTACTAGTGTTCGGTATACGATAGGTAGAAGATGTTGTAGGGCCTGTGGGCATATATATTGTTGACGAGACAGGTCTTACGCCAGGTCGCTGTCGATTATTTGGCTGTCGATTGTTTGGCTGTCGTCGACGAGCTTGACGTGCTGCAGCTTGCCGGATTTCCCGAAGACGTGAGCCTGTCACTATAATCTCGTCTGTATCAAGTTCAAAGCCCTCTGTGATATCTTCAACAAAATCATTTGTAAGATCTTCCGTAAGATCTACAAAAGCTCTTAGTCCAGCGGTATTGTTTCCACTGGATCCTGATGACCTCTGGGGGCCGTGACTCATGCGGCTTCTTCTTGGTGGCACATCTTCTAGATCACTTGTGAGATCAATTACAGTTTGCCGGCTTGAATTTTCAGCTCGAGGACGTCCTTGGTGTTGTGAACGTTGAGACATTTCTTGTGTGCCTCGATTTGGGAAGATAAATAGGGGTTGAGTGGTACGCGGCTCTACGAAAAGGGAATCTAAGTCGTCGTCGTCCAAGTAGGAAGAAAGCTGTATGGGAGGTAATTGGTGATTCGGTGCGGATGTTGATGAGTTGGGCATATCCTGAAAGAATCTCTTACTCCCAGGTTTTGGTCAGCATGATTTTGTGTCAAGATTGAAGTGAGGATTTGCTTACCTTGTGGCGATGGCATGCGTCATCCATCGCAAATTCTACTTGGAATTGTATGTGATTGTTGATACACAGGAGGTAAGTACAACGCTAAAATTCGAATAGATTGCCTTTTGGCCAGCACATGTCGTCGTAGGAAAAGACAGAGTCGTATTTGTCGGTTGTTGGTGACATTATTACCATGTCTGTTCCGAATTCGGCTCAAAAATATATGGCACGTGACGCATGACTCAAATTTTAGCGTCACTAAATTTGGAAAAAACCCGGCACACTCTACATCTGCCAAACAGAGTGTAAATACAGGACAACAGCGGCATAAATAACACCTCAGAGAGTAAACTCGCGCATGTGTGCAAGTAGGGTCGGATGGTGGTGTGGTACACCGTCCGGGCCATTCTCCCAAGTAGAGTCTGGGTAGTCGAGGCACATGCCCCACTTGAGGCAGGAGAAAGCAAGACCCCCACGTCACGTTTTCTCGCCTGGTCATGTATGTGACGATGTTGAAGGCACACAGGACAGCCGTGGGTGGCTGGAATGCGTTCCTACGGCAGACATATACGGTTGAGCGTAGAAAGGGCTGTTTTATGGAACACTCATACTCAGATTTCATTTGCAGATACCACTACGAGGATAACGTCTTGCGACATGTAACCTCTTCCGTGAATACCCACCACAGGGAAAAGCGGGAAAAACCCATGGTTATCTGAAT
>JAKRRZ010001444.1:0-11328 GCA_022627015.2 Podosphaera aphanis
AACAAATAACAGGTAAATACTTATGTGGCGTTGTGTCAAAGGATATCGCATCACAGATCCTCAGACCCATAATAATTTCATGACTAAGGATCTTAACCTCTCAGAAATACCAGATTTCAACACCTTTCTAGCACATTGAAGCTATGTTTCTGTCAGAATGGTTTGTCAAACGGTGAAAAGAGTAAAAAACAACATTTGGTTTCCGAAGGTTCCTTTAGGCGTTGAATCGCCTGTGGTTAAGTTCAAAATCTGAATAGATAATTACAGATACTAGTACGTAGATAGACATGTAATTATGTAGGCGCTCCAATAAAATGGCATTTTGTTCGGACAGGTTGAATACGTGTGTAATTAATTATTGTTACTAGTTCTAGATTTGTGGAAGGAACTCATCATTCAGCCCTGTTCTTTCCAACTTTGCACTTGGGTAATATATTCACTGTACACTTCCTCTGAGTAGCAATATATGGGTATTGCATGGTAAAGTTTACCATGGAAAACTTTTTAAGAGAGTGGCGACAGGATGCATTAAACAAACACCAATATGATTCTGCTATATTTATCGGTGATAAGCTGCTGGCTTTAACTCGTTAGCTATTACGTTTCTTCATGTTTGACCTTGCTTACTTTTTATTAGAAAACGATAAGGACGCATTCTGGCTTGCTCAAGTGCATTTCTCTACAGGCAATTACACTCGGGCTCAAAGTTTTCTCTCCAAACACGACCTTGTTGCGCGAAGCCCTTCCTGCCGATATCTTTTTGCACATTGCTTGATCAAGCAATCCAAGTTTGAGGAGGCACTGGCTGTTCTTGGGAATAGAAATCCAGTCCACCTTATAAGCAGTGCTAACAATAGTCGTCGAAAATTCCAGCACACCAACGGCCACAGCAAGACGGGATCAAAAATAGGTGGAAGACTAGATCGTGATAGGAGAGAAGATAATTCACAAGATGATGCTGGGAATATCCGTTTCGAAGCTGCTATGTGTTTTCTGCGGGGACTTTGTTATGCGAAGCAGAATGCATTTGACCGCGCAAAGGAATGTTACAAAGATGCCGTGCAGATCGATGTTCAGTGTTTTGAAGCGTTTGAGCAGTTAATGAAAAACTGCTTGATGTCCCCAGATGAAGAATGGAGTTTTCTTGCGTCCCTCGATTTTGACGCGATAACGGTGTCAAACGATACTTCTTCGTCTCAAGAAGCAGCTGAATTCACAAAGATTCTTTACACGACCAGACTCTCGAAATATAAAAATCCTGCCGCCTTCAAAGCAGCCACTGAAACCCTTTCGACCCACTACAATCTTTTAACAAATCCTGATTTGCTTCTTTCTCAGGCAGATCTTTTATTCACCCAATGTAGATTTAAAAATGCGTTGGCAATCACTAACTCTATCCTTCAAGATGATAAATATAATTTCAGCATTTATCCTCTTCATCTAGCATGCCTATATGAACTTCTATTGAAAAACGAACTTTTCCTAATATCTCACGACCTTGCAGACAGCCATCCTGAAGAGCCCTGCACATGGCTTGCTGTTGGGACTTACTATTTGGCTACAAATAAAGTTGCAGAGGCTCGCCGTTATTTTAGCAAAGCAAGTATGATGGATCCCCACTTTGGACCTGCATGGATCGGATTTGCCCACACATTTGCGCAAGAAGGAGAGCACGATCAGGCCATATCAGCTTATGCAACTGCCGCACGACTTTTCATGGGAACTCACCTACCCCAGTTATTCCTTGGTATGCAGAACCACATGCTCAATAATATGACTTTAGCTGATGAATTTTTGAAAACTGCTTATGGCCTCTGCAAAACTGATCCCCTTCTTCTAAACGAGATGGGCATTGTATTTTATCATCAAGATAGATTACAGGATGCCGTTCTAATGTTCTCCAAAGCCCTCGAGATTGCTGATGAGATTGATAGCGATCCCTTAGCATGGCTATCAACTAGATCAAATCTAGGTCATGCTTATCGGAGGTTAAGACAACTTGATAATGCGTTGGCTGAGTTTGAAGAAGTTCTCCGTGAAGGCGGGAAAGACGCGCCGACATTTTGTGCTAAAGGACTAGTATTAATGGAACAGCGGCGACCGTTTGAAGCTATTCACGTCTTTCATGAAGCTTTGGCAATTGCGCCTCAAGATGCCATTGCTACAGAATTATTGAATAAAGTATTAGATGAAACGGCTACTTGTGGATTTATCGACGAAGATGCACAATTTGATGACTCTGATATTGAAAAAGAATTAATCATGAAGAAATTAGCTGCTGCCAGATTTTTTGATGAACAATTGAAAGAAAAAGGGAAACGGAAGAAATATCTGAGTTGTGCCACTGATATGAGTAGCCTAATGGATTTGAGCGATGATGATTAACTGCAAGGTCTATTCTTGCTCACAATCCAGTTAAAAATCCGATTCCACATGAATTGATAAAAGTAACTTGGTGAACCCCATGAAAATCAAGGTTGTTCCAAAACCTACACGATACATTTTAGTTAAATTCTGGCTTATCTTTATATTTCCTGGCTGACTTACTGGAAAAAATGACGCCAGCAAATACCAAGGTATGATTTATCATTTTCTTCTCTGCTCAGCGAAATAAATAACTATATTTCAGGTTTTTTTACACAACATGAAGCTAATACTTCTGGCGAAGCTTTCTCCTTAAAAATAACCATAATCTGGAGCACGACTTGAACCACACGGTTGACGTCGATATGCGAGCAACTCATTTGGCCCTATCACCTTTGCCTTCACGTCTTTGTAGGTGATACATATAAATCTATTTTACCAGCAAAATATCTGATGCCGCCGATGAGAAGTTTGAGACTCTTTAAAACGACCCACCAAAAAAATAGGAATTATTGGTCGTTGGCCTTAACTGAGGAACTTAACTCTTCCATGATACTCGAAATTTATTCGAAAATTAACAACTCAAAATGTGCTGATAAGCTACAAGAGCAAAATTTCAATCTCATACTGGGAAAGACTATAAATAAAATTTGTAGCTCCTCCGGAATGAGATTGGATTGCGGAACGAGAGAACAAATGATAAGGAGAAACCTATAACTGGAAGAAAACTACATTTTCCAGATGGTTATGAACCTTAAGTTTACTAAATAAAAGATTTTAATCAGGGCCCTTCATATAGTATAGAAAATTATATGCAGTGTCAATAGTTTCTTCAAGGTAGTTTTTCGCTGTATACATGTACTTCCTTAGGTTTGTCTTTCAACGTGTTTTGATTCTTGAAGAGCACAAGTTCAGCTGAGATTAGTATCATGTTGCATGTTGCATGTTGCATGTTGCATGTATCCTCAACTGCCGACAATTTTTTCTGGTACAAAATCTAGTAGGAGACTTTATCGGCAATTAGATATCTACAGGGCTACCGGGGTACTGAAAATAATTCTACGAGAAATTCATGTATATTCACATGCGTCAACTAAGTGTGTTTTAAACACGATTTTCATGCAAGCTTATTTTCAATACCCCAGTAGCCCTGTACAAGTAATGAAGCTCGAACACATGTAATCTAGATGCTGCTCAATAAGATATTTAAATTACATGTACTCAGCTCTTTGTTCCCGTTCCTTGAGGTTGTTCTTGCACGTGCACAAGTCAATGGAAATTAAAGATCAACAAGATATCACTGCCTTTAACCCACAAGAATTAACCGCTTCTAAACCTAGGTTAATAGAGAGAAAGACTGGAAGATGTAAAAAATACTTTAAATCCTCTCCATCATGCCAAGACTTGTACGTCGGAGGCCAATTTTTGTGCGTTTCAAAGATTTCTTCAACATCGAGGATTGGCTTCTCTGGATTTCAGAAGAGCTGGGAACTAGAGAATGGGATACCCAGCAATTTGGATATACCATAGCTTTTGTCTCTCATTCTCTCTCATTGATCGCACTAGCCAATGTCGGAACCTCTGAGGGCTCTGGGGATGATGTATTCGTCGATAGCCATTCTGGAACTGGATGGCTGAAATACATTGTTAGCACGTTATTCTGAACCTCAATTCCCATATGTTCTAACGGCTACAGGCTACCGTAATCATCTATCTGTTGACCCTCCTCTCATTCCTGAATGCGTTGTACATCTTCTCCCGCACGCGTCATTATCGAATGTTCGAAAAGAAATCCATCGATCACACCCCGAGCACACCATCGGCAAGCCGCGTTAAGGTCAATTCATCGCCGGTGTCATCTTCGCCTTTGCGATCGTTCATAAATGTCCTTCAGGACCAGAGTGCCCATCCTCCCGCTCAAGCGGATGCGACGAGTGATGTCTGGGAACTCGCCGTGTGGGATCCTTCACCCGTCTCCCTGCGGCTATTCTGCTTATTTAGTCCTGGTCACATTCTAGTCTATTGGCTCTTCTTGCCCACGGGCGACTGGGACCCGCATCCGAGCGTAACGCTGCTGAAAACCATTGGTCTGCAGATTCTCATCTCCACGCAGCTCCTTCTCTTGCAGGTGAATTTTGCCCAGCAGGGTCGAGACTCCTCGGTCATTCAGCGTGAAGTCATGCACGAGTATGACACGAAGTTTGTTCACCCCCGCTTTAACCCACTTGTCCGAGATGTTGCCATTCAGCTCGGCAAAGCAGAAACAGAAGATCCGTCTGAAAAGCTAGATACTCTGATTACCTATGTGCCAACTTTCATCATCAAGCGAGATTTCCAAACGAGGCCCAATCTCAATTATTCAAGTCACTTCAATCCGGAAAGCAAGCCCCCATTTAGCCAAGCACAAGAATCACTAAGGTCAGAAATCACAGATCTCAAGCCAAATTCGCCAAACTCTCTCACAACCTCTATTCTAACTCCACATCTTACGCCTCGAAAGCTTCATTTGCGACGGACTGTGGTGAGCGGAGGTACTGCTAGCAAACGTAGTGACGGAGGCTCCCTCGGAGTCTACAGTCATGCCAACTCACCGTTGAGAAAAGCAGCTAGCCTACAAGATATTCAACCTAGAACCCACGAAATGCCCCAAAATTCCTTTCACATGGCCAGTCGAGAAGTCTGGGAGCAGAGACGCAGAAGTATGAGCCCTGAAAAACGACTTGGTGAGATAAAAAGAGCGCCTACAACCCGTAGTAACCTCTCCGATGATTTAGTAGGTAAGCCAAGTCGGATGAATATTCATTCTAGTAGTGGACCAAAACTAAGGCCTGACCCGGAAAGATTCAATGGCAGAAGACCATTTTGAATCTTTCAAGTAATTATTAATAAAGTTTTTTTCAGTTCGTTTAATCTACAGCCCACAAATAGTGGGGGTATTTGTCTTGTACTGTGAATGAAATTTGGTCACATCTGATACGAATAAGTGTAGAGCGCGGATGTATTAACCCCCACTTAGTCTTCATTACCCCCAAAACTCTTTTCATTGACCCCTGCGTCGTAAAATATTCGTGGTGAATCCCGACTAGTGAGAATGTTGAAGGAAGACATCCTCCGCTTTGGTTCAGACGATTCTTCTTCAGATCATCCAAGATGTGTTCTCGATTTCATTAATTATTCTGTATTTAATTTTTACAAAGAGCGACGCTCTCAGATGTGGTTCTAAAGCAATAAATACGTTTTCATTCACTAAGAAACAGTTGGCATGTACTAAAGTCTCCTAGTGACTCATAAGAATATCTACGAAGTCTAATCTTGCTAGAGTTCTCGGGATAAAGCCCCTTACATCCTTTTAATGTGGCACGAGCAGAGAACAATTCTAGCTCGAGGATCTAAAATTTCACTGGCAAGGGTGAGAGCCGCCTCACCATCTATCACTCACACAGCTAGTAGAAGGATATCAATTAAGGGATCAAACCCCAATAACTGTTCTAGGGCCCATTAGTAGTCATTCTGAATCTCACTATCTCACCAGAGAGAAAGCACAAGGCAAGATTGAATGTTGTCCTGAAGCAACTTTGCCCCACGATGTCCAATCAAGGCATTTCATACCTGTTTATTTTTCAAGTACAGTCACGAATGATGAATTCGCGGTTGTCCTGTCGTAGCTCACGCGCAGTAAAAAGGTGTCCAGGGAGGAGACGAGTTATCTGCCGTGGCTCAAGATTCTTTTCAATGACGTGGAACCCATGCTCTCGTTCCTCTAGCGCTAGAACTAGAGCTTGGGTAGGAGAGTTAATTTGCAGCTGCGTGCGCAATTTGAAGCTCACCTTTTTTGTTACGGACATCGGTGAGCTGCAAGATGCAAGCAGGATCTTCCGCCGTGAATTCATCTAAAAATCTGACGTGGTTTGATGCCACCAACAGTGGCATTTGGAATCCTGCTGATCGTCTCCATCGTCAGGGTTCTCTTTCGGTGCTCGCAGTAGACTGTGGCATCAAGAGCAATGTGGTTGTGATCGCTACAGGTTAAGCGTCCCAGACCCTCTATTTTCATGCGCGGTCACTTGAAAAGGGCGCTCGGTCATTCGAAAAGAGCGTTTCCGCATCTTGCCGTTAGGAGCTTGGATCTTGTACCCCTTGGAATATCTAATGACTATAGTCCCAACCTTGGCATCAAGCCAGGGAAGTCTATGGACCTTGATGCGTTTTTTGGCTAAAGAGTAGCCAAGGGGCTCGGCAAAGGCTTGTATCTTCTTCACAAGATCTTCGAAAACTCCATGCACCAGAGTAAATAGAAGAGCTTCCAAATCTGGTATCAGAGGTTCTTCGATGATTTCAGAGCTTTCGCAATCCCGGTTGGGAGACCATTCAGCACCGGACATTGACATACTAAATGGAATTAAAACGGTTTACAGGTCTAAAGAAGTTAGTCCAGAAGGATAAAAGTGTGCGGGTAGCTATTACATTTAGTATGATAGAGTGAATCTCCGATACTTTAGCCTCAGGTTGTTCTGATCGATATGTTTGTAACCAGTTGTATTAGCCCCTTGGTTTTTAATTATCACTACCGTTACAAGAGACTCAATGAAAGCACAAGGGGGGTAAGCACAACAGCGCTCTAAATGAAAGAAAATAGGCTTAATGATTGCTGATGCGTGATTCTTGAAATATATACCCTAAACTTCAGCGTCAGCTTATGATCTTCATCTGGACAGCGAATGGCTTGATGAACGCATGTTCAGTACTGATACGTATAGTAAGTGATGTTTTTCATCGATGTAAATCAAATACCAGGTAATCTACAAAGAACTTGGTAGGAGGGGATGAATCTGCCTAAGGGCTAGCAGTCTCGCTTGCATGTTAGAGGAGTTTAGTCTTTAGTTTTATATGCACTCTGCTCATTTACTAGGCATTATCATAATCCTGAATGTAGAGTAAATTTTGGATGAATTCCATGTCTATTTTCGTCACTATTAGTATTATGAGAAAGAGTCGTGTACTTTAACCGATAGGGCTTTCCCTAGTGGAAATATGGAAAGAACTTGAGACATTGATGAAGAGTTCGCACAAGTAGTGGTATTTTGTCTATTATGGTTGATAGCAGGTTGATGTTGACTTGAGATACTTAGTTTTGATAGAAAAATGTTGTTTGACTCAATATCTGTGAGTAATCTTGCAGTAAGGCACCCAGATAAATTTCCTACTGTTTCCAGGCATTTTACGATGAAGATCTATCGATTCATTGGAGTCATTTGAAAAATTACAGATGAGCAAGCTAAATTTCCCTGATACGTAGAACGACTCGATGATCTCTGTACAGGGCTTGTTTGACAGTTGACGTCAATATCTGAATTTTTGAAAGTTGAGCAATGGAATTTAAATAGGTGAGCATTGATCCAGCTATTAAGCAATCCGAATTGATTGCCTGGTGAAGATTCAACGTAACACTGGGCGAAAAAAGGTCGGGTAAGCTCGAATATCTTTTTGATATTTTTAAAGGCTGCGGCGTTAGATACGGAGGTTGACTTTAGCCTGTAGGCATGTTATTGGCTGTTCTTCCACAGTGTATGCGTCAGCGTAGACGTTATAAATTCCCTATAAATCAAGTCAGTAATTGGAAGGTTATGATTTAAAAGGATCGTTACTCACGGGAGGAATTTGGGCTGGTAATTGTACATCCTTGAAAATGCTTACTGGTCCCTCTTTCAAAGGACAAGATAGATCAGCTTTTTGGATTTCCTTGCAAAGTTCGATATGGGTGCGCAAAAGGGTTATTATGCCGTATTTGACCTCTACGACTGCATATGCGCCCTGCTCAATTTGCTGGAGGACTTCGCCGACAACCTCGATAGAGAGGCCATGTCCACTACATCGAACGTAAGCGGGTCAACAAGGAGTGTGGGTGAGTAGAGCCGTACATATGAGGAGGGTTAGGGGTTAAATTGACGTGATCAATTCGTACTTTATCTTCATTGTGGTTCGCATGGCAATATTTAAGGGGGTTGTCTCCTGGAACCGGGGCCTCACTATCGGCAATGACGTTTTGGCTGCTACCAAATGCTTGAAGATTAAGTCTAGACTCAACACCGTTGAAGGCTATTAATGTGCTCAATATTAAAGTTGAAAGTTTTTTGAATAGCTTCATATTGATTAGGTAAATGGCTGATTGTGATGGCAGATGATGCTTGGTTGAGTTGTGTCATAGCAACCTCCAACATATACTGTTTCAGAGTCACGATAAACTTGATTGGTAATCACGAACTAATTGCAGATCTTAGCGCGAGGGTAATTATTAAATACACACTACCCTAGCCGGATGATGGAGAAAGCGGTGAGGGGTATACGCTCAGCAACATACTTTCCGTCCATATATAGCTCACGTCCATCCTGCAGAACTCTGTAAGGTACGTAAGCCGTGGGGAAGCAAGTGTCATTAAGTTGGAGTCAAAAGTTGTGTCTTTTCCTTTTACGAAAAGCTCTCTATATACATCCAAAAGAAACGTGATCACGTGATAACACTTGAGACCCTAACTCACCTGCCCAATTCGGGTCTCTCCCTAAGAATCATAATTACTCAACAACAACTATTTAATTTGGCTCGCAACGCTTCTTATTCTTGTAATTTCCCTGCAAACTTTCGGTAGCCGGCTTCCTAAGCCTCGAGTTACTCCCTATCGTAAATCGGACCTATCTCTTATGTTTGAGTAGATGGGCGCCTCAGTATACCAGAACAGTAAGTTCTGGCGTCCTTTACCCACTCGGTGAAGAAAGCGGGAGCAGGCTATGGCCAATTCTAGCTTAGACGTAAAAAAAAATAAACTTATTAAATTTGACATTTTGAATACTATGACTGAAATATGAGATCTTCTGCTACCTCTAGTGTCAATATTATTTCTTTTCCAGTGAAATTAAACGTCCACTGAACCTATGTTCCAGCTTCGCGTTTAATGGCAGTTCCTATTGTCTCAGCATTGCTGTAACCCGCATTCGGGGTAAATTTCATGCCATAACTCGTAAAGTTAAAAATTTGCCTATTTTGTTGATAGCTTAGTACTTTTGATTCACTTTAATGCCGTACTGCCAATGTATTAACCGCGTCAATAACCTGAGCTGCTTTAGCGAACAGCATCTGGGTGGAATGGGAGAGATTTCTCGACAATGGAGTAGCTCCAGCAAATACGACATAGTGACTTGAATTCTACGGTGTATTTATTACATCTTCTTAGAACTTTTGCGCCTTTTATGCTTGAGAGGAGTTTACTAGAAGGCGCGATACTTGAAGTTTTCAAGCTCGATGGTTTTAGATAAAAATAACCATTTCAACCATTCAAACCCAGTCTGATTTGGAGTCAAGCCTTTACCTATGGTTGTACACAACCACTTATGTGCTTCTTGGGCTGGATGCCACGTGGATTTAAAAAATATGCCCTTGAAGATGACTCTTTTTTTATAATCATTCTTGTGTATGCAGCCTTCTGGCTATGACACGAATGACCCTGGTGCGGTACATGGAGCAATGTCTCAACATGACATGAGGGGCACTCACACCCGAACATCATTTGAAGACATAACTCGAAGTCAGGCGCCTTACGGCCCTTTCTACCCTCAACCGTATATGTCTGTCGTAGGAACGCATTTCAGCCACCCACGGCTGTCCTGTGTGCCTTCAACATCGTCACATACATGACCAGGCGAGAAATGTGGTGTGAGGGTCTTGCTGGATTCGAACCAGCTTTCTACTGTCTCAAGTGGGGCATGTGCCTTGGCTACCCAGACTCTACTTGGGAGAATGGCCCGGACGGTGTACCACACCACCATCCGACCCCTTGACAACCTCGCGATATGCCTTTCCAAAGGTCGGAAAATCGATATGTCTTTATCGAGGTTTTACTGTACTGTCCACAGAATCATCATCAGCATCTTCAACTAAGACAACCAATAAATCGTTACTCTCAACATTTAGCATATTTCATAGGCCAATTATTCCTTAAAAGATGAGCCAGGTACAACCAGCAGCTCAGACAAACAACGCCAAACGATTAAATAGAGATCAACGTCTCCGGGTAAGCCCAATTTTCATGGTAAATAAATATCTGAGGTAATACGTCCAGATCAAAACTCTCCACGATTCGGGAATGAATCAGACAAGTATTGCAAAACAACTCGGCATATCTCGAAACCAGGTCAGATACACCCTTTGTACTCCGTTTATCGAACCCAAGAAAGCTGCAGGTCGGCCCCCAACTCTGTCCTCCTCTGACGTTGTCCGGATTGAGGCTTTCATAACATCATCCTCTGAAGGTCGTCGAATGTCGTGGTTTGAACTTGCCCATGGCCGCTTTCGGGATTTTGGAGTGAGTGAAAGGGTTATTCAAAACGAGCTAAAAAAAGGGGATACGAACGTCATCCAGCGCTAAAAAAGCCTCCCCTTTCTGAAGAGGTCAAAAGGAAGCGTCGGGAGTGGACCGAAGCCTACAAGGACTGGACAGTTGAAGATTGAATGGCGATTCTTTGGACTGATGAGGCTTGGGCCACAGACGGCCAAAATAAGAGACTGGGTAACGCGAAAGGTTGGCATCTTTGTGCCTCAACTAATAAAAAATACCGATCTAACTCTCAGTTCATGATAGGTGAAGAAGTCAACGCCACCTGCGTAGTGGAAAAGCTGAGAAAGAGTCTTGGCTGAATGTTTCTTGGAAGTTTCGCAGGGATAGAGGAAGGTCCTTGCCTTTTCTGGGAGAAGGAATGGGGGTCTATTACCTCAGAATCATACTCTCAGAGAATTGTACCGCTGGTTGATGGAATGGTGACCATGAGACCATGGGTTTCTGTGATGTAGGACAATGCTCCTTCACACAGCGCAGCGGGAACAATCGAAGAGTTCCGGGAGAGGTTCATTACTCCGATCGACTGGCCTCCGTATTCTCCCGACCTGAATCCAATTGAGCACGTATGGGATAGTAT
>JAKRRZ010001445.1:0-11325 GCA_022627015.2 Podosphaera aphanis
TTTGGATGAAGTTTTATCAAAGCTTGCATTAAATAATTGTGATTTGGCATGAATTTCCATAAAATTGAAGCGAGCAGGCATATATCATGTGATCTTGAATTTTTGTACCCGGATTAAGGGACGTTTACAATCAGAGCTTCTCACGTGCATATTTACCACCCGTGTACCCGTGTAAAAAGGAGTAAAAGCATGATTGCATAATGCATGCATAATAAACCCTGTCATGTGTGCATATTTATACTCTCATTGACCATAGTGTCGGGCATTATTAGCCAAGTGAATTTAAATTACACGTGATCTATGACTGGTGGTATCTAAATGCAGACGCTTGACGCTAGGAGGTCTTAACCTTGAATTTATATTCATGGGTAGTCAACCTGACCCCTCACGTTTCAATACCCATCCCTTCAACTCCAATCCCACCGTTAACCATGGACACATCCCCTATCCCAACGTTATTTGAAGGATCCGTCATATTTTCGCCACTGTCATAAACTATATGACTAAAAGCTTCATAATCATTACTCTCGACTAACCATTCTGAATCTTCTGCATCTGGTCCTATATTTGCCATTAACCCATTCCCCGCTCTTGGATACGGTGGACTAGCCGGTGTACTCTCTCGACTCTCTTCTCTATTTGATGACTCAGCGACAGGTGGTAAGGAGGGAGTGTGCGTCATTTGCATGGGACTTATAGGGGTAGACGATTGTATTTTACGAACAGAATTCATAGGAGCGGAGACATTAACTTCTAGCCGGGGGATGGGCCCTGGAGTAGAAATAGCTGTAGAGGGGTAAGAAGATCTGGCTGTCTGTCCACTGGAATCTGTTTGGGTAAAAGTGGGGGCCGGGAAAAGAGGGATGTCTGGGTAGAGATTCGTCGCTTGTAAAAGAAGCGAAACTAGTTGAGAATGAGAAAGAGAGTTCAAGTGGGTTCTTTTCTATCTGCTGTTAGATGATATTTTGAGCTGGATTTACTAAAATAAAAAAAAGACTTACATCTTCTATACTTTTTCCTGCCCAGGATATCCCCTTAAGATTGAGTTTGTAACCGGATTTTATCGCTTTTTTGCGCGAACATTCTGCACAATACCATGTTGAACTCTCATCTTGAACAGCAATGTTGGAGATGACAGGATCGTGACACCTTTGATGCCAAGGTAGGTTGCAGCCGTCGCAAAAGACAATCAAATTATTTTCCGGGCTATGACCACGACCACAGCGCTTACAGAGTGCTTGTTCCTGAACCTTCCTCGTGAGATTTCGCCGTTTGGGGGGATTTTCATACGTTGCTGGAACAAATTGAGTTGGCTTTACAATTTGCCGCCCAGATTGTGTGATTTTTGGGAATTTGGTGATCTCTTCTGTCTCATCCGAGTCTGAATCTCCTCCAAGTTTTGACATATTTTCGTCGGAGTCTTCACTATCTTCACTTTCGTCCTTGAGTTTTCTCCGCTTGGCCCCATTTTTGGGTCTACCCCTCGCTGCTGGCCTACCTCTTGAATTGCTAGCAAATGTTCCTGTAGGCGTAGTCCTTGACCCGCTGACACTGGTAGACCTTGAAGTTTTTGCATTTGATTTTTTCGCTGTAGTGGGCGTGCTCGGTAGATTCATGTTTAATGTTGTTTTCATACTTTGCAAGACACTGCGGCGCATATCTTCATAGCCAGGGAGAGGTGGAGTGGAAGACGTAATGCCAATCGAGGAAAAAGAGCTGCTATTTCTGGATTGAATACGCTCCAGTATCATTTGGGTCGCAGCAGAGAATTGAGGGGTATATTTCGGAGATGTATCGTTGGAAACGGCATTATTGCTATCAGATGCGGCAATGTTTTGTGCATTGCCGGTGTATGACATGATTCATCGAAATGCCTGTACGCTCACAGAGCTGTAAGACCTGAATCAATATCGTCTGAAGCGATCAAAATCTTTGGGATGCAGGGATGCAATAGAGCAATTTGTAATCCAAACTCGACTGAGCTATTATGTTGAACAAGTATTATTATATCTGTGTAGGTTCATCACGAAAAATTCTAGTTTTAAATTGATGAGACGGATAAGAATTTGAGATCAATCTCTGCATATCTCTCATTCAACGGAAATAGTGTGGTTGTATACGACAAACATCGTCTGGTTGTTATAGACACAACAAATTGAGGAAATTGATTCACGTGATCCAAATAACCGCAAAGTTACTTCATGCGTCAGCGAATTCAACCAATCATCTTACACAACGAAACCGAGATTTCTCGTTAGAGACAACATCTTGGGCGATACACATATAAAATTAACTGAACTATAAATGACTTACAAACAAGTGAGGATGAAAACACTGGTCAACTTGACTGTAGTCACCTCACGTTTGAGCCCCAAGAAAAATTTCTCTATCCTCGCCTCACCATCCAATTATTCCAGAATAAGTGACATGTGTAACACATGAAGAGCTGCTAACTATCTACTGGGTCTTGCCGGCCCGACCCTTAGGCAATATTCACGCTAGCATTCTTAACCTCAAAGAGGAATATCCGCTGACTTTCCGAACCACTTTCTCCACACTTCTACTACTAGATTATTCAATCTTCTGACCATCTGCCTCAGCCCCTCATCTGGCGCTATTTCAACACCTAAACATCTGGATTCCCGGTAGAAAAAAAAAGCGGCTGACTCAAGTGCTACTATTTTAGAAGCCTGCTGTGCCAGTGAAAGAGATACCAGCTGACTTGAGCTCTGAAATACGACAAGGCATTAAACTTTGTTAGATCTGCCCCTATATAATCCAGCACAGAGCCATAGGTTGATTTTGACTCGCCTTCCGAACTCTATCCATCTCTTCTTTCTCAAAATCTCAGCTCCTATTTTTTTCATTTTTCAGCAAGCTTCCCAATGCCTTTTCCCATAATCAAACTAGCCTACTAAACTTTTACTCTAGGACTTACTTCCTCTGTTAGGTGTTCATAATATTATAAGTGTATCGGAAGAATTCAAAAAATTAGATGAGACATCTATTTTGTGGTGAGTTTATTATCACATAATTTGGGCCATGGAGGGCCCAATTTTGAACTCTCTCATCAATGGTCACCGAGGCTTAGTTTATCAACCGAACCCGGAAAGGTCCTAAAAGGCGATTAAACCGCATTGCTCTTCCAGCTGATATTTCGTCCGGTGATACTCGCTTTAGGTCGAGAAAATATATTCTACATTTTAATAATCTGCTATATAAACATGTAACATGTATATTTGAAGTTCGATCATAGATAATAGGAGTGGTACGAACTGAGCAAAAGAAATGGATATACTACTATACATGTACCACCAACTGCACACGCTAAAAAAGCGAACATTACACAACCTGTGAAAAGTATCTAGGCTGAAGAGCTCTCCGTGTGCATCTCATGCTTCTCTGTATTAATAAGTGAGACTTTGATAATAGGATTGAAGCAAGTGGGGTTCTGAGAAAGTCCAATGTGATGATAGCAAGCGTTCAGTCGCTTCGGAGAAGTTTTGAAGCTCAACGAGCAGGTCTCTAGTCGATATAGTATGCATAGAGATTCCTTCGATTAATCATTCCCGCTGAGGATATAGAAGGTCAGAAGACTATGAGACTCAGTCCCAACCCAAACTACTTGACCGGAATTGTGCGGATATCGAATAATGTGGAGAGTATTTGCGTATGGTCTCCTAGCCGTGAGATCTGAACCAAACTCATATTCTATCACTTGCATACACTCAGAATGGGGTTGTTCCATTTTTGTCAGTTTATCTATTCGCTGATGACGATAATATAAGATCGCTCACTCGAGAGAATATGATTGTAGTAAAACCTGTAAGTGATCGAATAGACCATCATCCTTGACTTTTTGGTTAGTAAACCGGGTTGTAAGAAGCACTACTCGATTGATCGCTAGCTCTTTAGTGCTGGCGACAATAATATTTCTGAGCTTCTTTGGTTTGAAGTTCATAATATCTCTCCAACTTCACAAGAATAGTAGTTCTCTTAACAGTGACTCTCATAAGTGGCATTCATAAATAAGATCGTTACAGGCGACTGAAGAACTGAGCCATTCTGGCAAAGCTGAAAATCAAGCCCAGTGAGATTTCAAAGAGGATACCTCAGAAATCACAGCAAAAACGAGAATTGAGGTCACTAAATTAATTTATTCTTCTCTATGTTTTTCTTGACTAAATTCCAGACCTCACCGTTGAGAAAGCCGCTATCTTTACCATGAACCCCAAACTGTCGGATTGCTTTGCCCATCCACCATTTTCTCTTCTGGTTGATATCAGTAGTGTCTCTGACGAAGTTCACCATGCCAAAGCGTTCTCGCGCTGCATAGATATCCTTAAGCTTCAGCCTCGCAACCTGTGGCTTGCCGAAGAAATTCATCGTCGTAAGATCGAGCTCGGTGTCTTTCGGTAGGGTCCTTGCGAACCGCAAAGCCATGTCTTTTGAGCTGCGCGCAAACGCAGGAAGACGCAGGTGGATGTAAGTGACAAAAGGCCCACTGACGTAGGCGACGAAGACCATGGGCACGAGGCCTGAGATAGCGACTGGCGGACCATTGAGCTGGGACCTTGCCCGGGTATGGGTCTACTTACTCGTGGCGGTCACCCAGTGCACGGGCTTCTCTGCGAAAACGTGTCGCGGGAGTACGACCAGCGTAAAGAAGCCACAGATGAATATGGTGGTGAGTTTGAGACAGCCAAGGAAGACGGTGCGGCCGGTGCCGGCGTGATATACCAGGAGCCGCTCGGGATATGCTGGAGAGAGATCAGCGGTCGGTGCGGTGCGGGGTTATGATCCGGGCGGGTTACTGAATCTTTTGCCTGGTGTCTTGGGTGTTGATACCGTTGCTGTCCGGGTTTGGAGATGCTGCTTCGAAGCTGTGAAGCGGCCCATAGAGCTTCTTAAACGCCACGGCAAGAGAGCTTCCCGCGTCTTTACGCGTGACAGAAGCAGCATTCCTAAGTCTCGGGGCTACAACGCCTGTGAAGCTTCTCTCTACTGGGCCTGGGCTGATGCTGCGGTCTAGAAGTTGGCTCTAGTTTATTTCTCCTGGCATTAGATAGACAAAGATGTTAGCAGTGCCGGCAAGATTCTTGACAATAATCACTATAACATCTAAGGTATCCAGAGCTCCACGATTCGAAAAAAACCATTCATGACTGACTTGTTATAGATCGGAGCGGTTCGGGCAACCGTCACGACATGGAAGTTGCTGATGCGTGGTCGAAGTCTCTTGATACACGTATCTTGCTCAATCAACGTCTTCGAAAATGTAAAGGCATTGATGACTAGCTAGCTATGAATCACCGCACGAGCCTCGAATTGTATATGCTCTAAGAAAGTTTCCAAAGGAATGATTGTTTCGCTCTGTATGAAAGCCAGCTTCTTTAGTAAAAGTCTGAATCAACGTCCGAGGCCTTTTGTGGTGATATTCCCCAAAACTTCTCTCAGAGTCGGGTCTTGCCGCGACTCGAACGCGGGGCCTCTCGCAATTCCGTTTGAACCCTAAGCGAGAATCATACCTCTAGACCACAAGACCTCAATTGACTCGTTAAAAACTTGTAATTAATGTTAATACATCAAATTATTATCCATAGTGGAGATTTAACATTTACACCTAAATATGCACTTCACTAATTTCGCTTTCAGCGGGATGCTGAAATACCCTAAAAGGGGTCTGTCCAAAAGTTTTAGTAGGAATAACCACGAATTTTATTGCTTGCATCATTCGAGTGTCAGCTGTGTCACTACATGTACAATGGAAACCGCTTACAATTATCTTCAAAGGCAAGCTTGCCAAAAGGTCAAGCCCAGTGCCCCAAAACTATTTACTTCTATGACTAAGCAATTGAATTACGGTATCCACTTCGGTAGTATGGCACCAGTTCGCATTGGGGTATAGTTCCATCAACGATATCTCGCATGTCTTCGAAGCAGATGTCATTGGGGCATTACGGGGCCCGAAAAGGTTCTGCCGCTGCCTCCAGGGGCCACACGACTGATCTGGGTGTGCATCGAAAGACAGTATTTCAGTCATTTGGGGCGTGCGTGGTAATGCAGCGCTTTCTTCACTATGAGCATTCAACGCCTGCCATACTTTTATGGACATATACGACATCCGAATCAAGTGATCTCCTGGGCACACCGTGATTCCAGGGAACGAAGCTGCAGACAAGCTTGCAGACATGGGCGCTCTCCATGGCGAAATGGATGCTGGACTTGCTGCCCGACCTACATACATCGGCATCGGCACTATTGCTCATGAACTGCGCAGCATTGCACGAACGGGGTGGTGGGAGGAAGGCTCCAATAACCTCTTAACTTGGTATACAAATTGGCAAGCACCTTACATTGTACAATAACTCCCAGAACTCGCGTTTTCACGGCGTGTTCTACACAGATTACTGGCCATTCGCTCCTCCACGTAAACTTCGAGTGTTACCACAAGAAGTTTAAACACGAGGACGCTAAACTCGTTCGCAAATGTGGCAGAGCCAAAACCCCGGACCATTTAGTCCGCTGCCTCAAAACAAATAAGCTTTTCTCCAGATGGCCTCTACGACCTGTTCTTCCATCCAACAGTAGAGCGGAAGGAATGTCCCACCCTGGGATCTTGATAGCAAATTCCCCAAGAGCTTCAAAAAGCTCCTGGAACTCATGGAGCTCTACTCCAAATTCTATATCTGCTAAGCCAAGCGGGTCTTCATACTTCACTCTGACAACCACACCACTTTTCAGACTGGCCGTCTCACCTGGTTCTTTACCATCGTCTTCGTCAGGAGACAACTCCTTCCTCGTGCCCCTGGCTTGCCAGAGTATCCACGAAGGGTTACGATCCTTTGGTCCCTCGTTCTTCTTACGTAACTCAGCGTACCCTTTCTTGGCGATTGGGTGACTGTAAAATATGATAGGGGGGCTGTCACGGTCCTGATCTGCTTACTTTTACCTCAAAGGCTATTGTCTCGGTCTATTCCCATACTGATACAAGTAGCTCAGCTCAACTGGCCACAGCAGAGACTACACGACTAGACCTACGGATCGTGTACTTAGCATGAACATGGTTACTAGGGTGAAATTCGAGCTGTAATTATGACAGGAATGTACATAAAGCCTCATCTACAGTCTCCACTGGGTGAGCTGAGGAATGTTCGGCTAGTGCCTGCGTTCTGCTAAGATATAAATAAATACAACCATAAAAACATTCCGGTATTTTGATCTTTGCCGCATCTGTCCATTCATGCACAATTCCAAGGTGGCACAGACACTCGCAGTTCAATCAAGTAGTCACTGCGCACAAAATTGGGCAGACTCTTCAATTTATAGAGATGAAAAGAACCTAATAAAAGCGTGATGAGGAAATATGTCAAGCAAGGTAGGCAGATGAAAGGTCTTTAAGGAAATGTGCCGTCATCCGGCTCACAAAACGAAGCAACACGATCAGCTGGCTCTGAAATTCTAACTAGTCTATCACGGATTAGTTAACACTTCTAATTAAAGGTATTCAAGTGTCATATATAGCGGGGGTCAAAGCTCCTAGATTGTGTGGAAAACCTCGGACGACTTACGAGGCAAAAGCTATATTTGTATAAGCAGAGACAGGCAGAGGTAGCATAGAGCCTGAGCGATTAAGGACTCTGCATGTTTATAATTCTGGTCAGCAAGTAAGGAGTTTCATCTCTACGCAACGTCTTCTTAATTTCATCTCATGTACACTTTTCTCTTCCTTGTGGATACCGCTGACTTCGCCGACTTCGCTGATTCATTTTACCCATATTCCATATTGAATGATACATTTATTTTCTTCCACTACAACGACCACTGTTCTTTCTCGTCTCCTCGAAATTTACATTCTCGTACCCTGCGGAACGTTGTCACACCTAATCCATGAAATAGTCTGAGCATCTACAAATTGTACTACTAGAGAAATGACAGTCTCGGATCATTCCTGGCCGCTGCATTTGACGTATGATGATGAAAACTGTGGAGTCAAAGTATTTTACTCAAATAGATCGGAATCCAAGCTTTAAAAAATGAGTGAGACGCAAGTCTCTACATGCGGTTTCGCGCAGTGGTACCAGCGAATGCTTCACTGCGCAACATGGGTGCACAATTCTCGCTTGTCAACGGGAAATAGTTTTCCGGAGAGAAGAGACAAAACTCGAAATATCTTGCTGATTTTCTTTGGATTCCAACTCTACTAGCTTCTCCGGGTATCGGAAATCCATTCATTGTTTGCAATCAGACTTGTCTGGACCTTAAAGATTTACGAAGAACCAAATAGCTGTAGCTCTTGGATGTGCGAGCCAGACATATTTCCAACGTCCGACAGATCTCATGTTGACCCGGATGAGCATTTGGTCTTCTGATATCGAAGCTTCTTCGCAGAAGAGGTGTCATGTCCCCACCATGCCACATATATCATCCAATTAAGTCTCTCTCCTCCGTTCCATTTGCTCCTAGCTATGTCTGGCACATTTTTCACGACCTATATTCATAAATTTGAAGTAACTTACTGCAGTTATAAAGGATCTTCAGACCTTTTTATTCAGTAACTCAAAAAATTTATGAAGTCTGATATTGATCAAGGGATGATATCCCATGTCTCCATCTTCTATCGCAAACGATTTTTCTGTGAGAGATTTTCAAAATGCTCAAATTGCTCCCTACACACACGTAATTTCGAACTTTAATGCACCTTTTACAAGAGTCTCATCTTCAGCTTCAACGACCTGGGAAGCCTCGTCAGTTTTAGGATGTCCACCTTCTATGATAACTTTCCCGTTAGTTTTGGCAACTTCAATCTTTGTGGGTGTCTCCTCATGGGGTTTAGCGTTGTCATCGTCAATCTTTATGAGCATCTCCTCATCGATTTCTGCATCGTCACTCTTTGTGAGGATCTCTTTATTGGCTTTAGCATCTTCAATCTTTGCGCGAGTCTCCTCATTGTTTTCAGTATCGTCACTCTCTATGAATGTCTTCTCATCATATTTAGCTCCTTCAACCTTTGTGAAAGCCTTCACATCAGCTTTACATGGCTGAATGTCCTCGAAGGAAGATTCTTCATTTAAAAACTTATCGGCAGCTGCACGAATGGATTTTAACTCGGACCGGCAAATTACTCTTGGGCTCGATAACTCATTCAGCACACAGGTTTTAATATCGAGACCAATTCTAGAAACTTGGAATAAATTAGCTTAAATTTGTTTATGGATATTGAAGAAAGATTTACCATCTCCTAGATATGCATGCATAAAGCTCCTATGGGTAACAACAACCACTTCTGCCCTTTTCATACCGCAGCCTATCCAAATTTCACTGAGTAGACCACGCATAAAATCTACTCTCCAATCGATACCTTTGGAACTCCACATACCATTGTCTCTATCGGTCCAATTCTGGTCACAAAAAGTGCTAACATCCATTGGGATAGGCTTCTTAGAGCCGGCCTCTGCAATTCTAAGTCGATTTTTTTCGTACTTTTCCGTATCTTCCACGCTGGTTCCTGTATTGTTAGATTCAGAGCCAATAGATTGTAAATGAGGCAGAGCTATGATGTTGCTGACTACTGCTAGACCTACCTTACGGAAAGCCAGGACAGCAGTCTGACGACAGCGTAACAAAGATGAGCAGAGCATGTGAGTTATTCTTTTAGCATCTTTAAAATTATTTGAAAATCTTCGCACTCAGTTATTCCCTGATCACTAAGTCCGGGATCATTTATATCCTCTTTTTTTTTATCTGTAACCTTGTTTCACCTCTGCTACCATGCTAGACTGTAATCTAACGGATACGATTTTCTACAAAGACATACCTCGGCATGACGGAAAAAGTTCATTTATCTAGCGATAGATACATCATTTCAATGATAAGGACGAAACGTAGGTTTTCAATCGATTAAATTCTTTGGAATCGAAGCAAAGAATAATAAAGCACTTTGGTGATAGGGTAAGTGTTGAAACTACATATCCAATACATTATAATTATTGTTAAATATTTATTCGATACGCTGTGAATCATAATGGATGATAGTTTGACTTGAAATGCATTCCCTAAAGCGCTTAGCAGAGTTAAATTTACAAATCACAGCTTTATTGTGTGGCTGTTTCACTCTGAAAGCCAAGGATTATTGTCAGAAAAATATGTGCTTTGGAAGGATACTTGATACCGATAGATGATGAAAGATGTTTATTGAAAAAGTGTAGCCCGTCCAGAAAAAGATCTTCTTCCCTTTCCTTCCTAAACGTGCAGAGGGGGTTATATATAGATTACACCTAAATCCTGTTCTTAGACGCTCCATAATACATGTGCTAGGTAAATAAACAAGTATAATGCTATGTTGAAGAGTTTTCCTGTCTTTCAACGCCACTGTTCTTGGCTCCTCTGACCTTAATACATGTATTTCAACTTGACTTCTTGGCTTCCAACAACCACTTGTGCAAGAAGTGCGTGATATTGCCAAGGATGGAATTTTATTCTCACAATTATTTATATCGTCTATTATCTCGAATTACTTCGGCCAATGAACTCTCCAAAGCGTTTACAAGTAGATGTCAAGAGGTATGGTTTTTAGGTTACTGCTGGCTAGCTATGACGGGAAAAGTGGCACAACGTACTCCGATTTTCAAATTTGAAACTTGAAGCGCTCGAAAGACGCGGAAACGTTTCTTTTGGATTCAACTAGGTATATGTAATCATGGTCTTTCCTCATCTTTTGCCTCGGCGTGAGTGAAGCGACCATGGCATCTCGCATAGTATTCAGAAGCTTACGCTCGTGTAACGCAGATGTTGGTGCGCCACTTGTCGCTGTGCGTGGATCACATATGTTATAATAACGAGGTTACGAGAGGAATCAGAGTGATAGGTACCTTGGAGAGTAATGATCACGATGAGATGGATGAGTATAATATAGAAGTATCTCAGTCAATTATCTCTATTGATTATGTAACATGAAACTGATCAACGAGTATACAGAGGTCTACTGACTCCTTATATACATCTTTCCGTAACCCTAAGCTATCCTCCACTATTCTACTAGAAGGTTCTACGCTCTTCTAATATATTCCATGATGTTCCCAAACCGTTGAACCGAATGTTGGGGAAACTCTATTTACAATAGAGTTTAACACTAGCTTACATGTAACTCCAGTTAAGCGAGTGTGTACAAGCATCAATCATGTCACTAAACTATGGAATTACGGAGGTACAGCCCATAATGATAGTAATAGCGCTAGCAAGGGTGACTCTCACTTAACCCTTTCAGGTAATATACTTTACAACACCAAAAGACCTCAATTCAACCTATTCTAGTACTTGGTAAAG
>JAKRRZ010001447.1:0-11308 GCA_022627015.2 Podosphaera aphanis
TCTTAACAGTCGTATTCGTCAAAAATATAGAAGTGACGAACTTAGAGGAAGTTTATCAGGAAGAATTTAGAAATTTTTTAAAGAATAGAGACAGTTGGTCTCATAATCTGTCAAAGAGAATTCAGTTCGTTATATTATGGGATACTAGACTAGATTTCTCTATATACAAGTGCCAAGACGCTAGCCTTACGCTAGAGGCTTTCATGCTGATTCTTAACAATTCTTGCTTGAAAATTTAATGATAAGACTTAGCTTAGATGTCAGGTAAAAATTTATGGTGTGAAGAACAGATGACAGTCGTCGTTGAATGCGCGTTGTGTTGTTGTGGGACTAAAGCGGTTTCGAAAAATGGAGATGTTGTGGGGATGATTGCAAAACGTTGGACGAGTAGACACGTGAAAGCTGGGGCCACCAAGGCCGAGCCCCTACCCATGAAGATTATGTAAAGAAGCATGGATATACCCCTGGATAGCACCGCCGATTGCAGGAGAAATAATACCCCTGTGGCCCTGTAGGAATTAGACGATCCTGCAACAGTTAGATAAGTCGGCAGATGTCGTCTACCCCCTCCTTCGAGGCATTAAAATTCGATAACTCTTCAAGCCGCGGCACTCTGCTGCACCAAAAATCACCAGAATTCATCAACTTAGACGACGCAGAACTCAACGGCGCAATAAATTCATCTTAAAATTAAAAATCGCAAAGTGTTCTTTATGGAATTTCTAACAGTATCTTTAACTCTACTCTCTGGGCTCCATGAATTTGAGGATTATCGACCTGAACTCCCTAAATTTGTGTCCCAGGAGGGCAAAATGAATTTTTCAACTCAGTCCGAAAGGAATAGCAGAGTAAAGGGTACCGTGTAAAATTCTATGCGAATTCTAAATTTGAGAAGGATCCGTTGTAGCGTTGTTGAGATGTGCGTCATTGAAATCGATATGAATTCTAGTGATTTTGAGCGTAAAAAATGTCGCATTTTTATCATGTTGTCGCACATCGCTGTCTTGTGGGAAGGGAGTAGATGATACCTGCCAGTCACCCAACTTAAGGCGTGGCCAATACGTTATATTGTGGGCATTGGCAACGCAAATATGACGTCTTTGTATGTTGGATACTAGCACGTGTTGGTTGAGAGCATTTTAAGGGTTGTTAACGAGTCAAAGGCTGAGTCGAGCATCTGAGAAATCTGCTCTCTATTTAGAATTGCTTCATTATTGCGGGGTCGAAGAAAGGATTCCAGGGCGTCCGATGAGGTCCGCATGGCTGTTGATTTGCCTCTAAATTATTAGTCAAGTCAAAGAGGCAGCGGCGGGGAGTGCGGAAGAATATTTGTTCTTGGTGACATTAAAAGCGTCTGCCGCACTGAGTGGTAGATGTCCTTTTGGCTGCTTGATGTGATAATATTTCGACCCCAGAGAGGTGAAACTCTTGTGCAATGCTATATATTTTGTCGATGAATAATAAGGGAATTTTATGCTTCTTGTCCTTTGATGCACTGAGACTGGGGCGAGGTCTGTCTTACTATTTCGTAAACTCAGTGCTTATGGGGTTTTAGCTTAATTGTTATCATATACCATGAATGAACATGAGATAGATATGAGCAGATAAGTCAAGAGGTTCTGGGGTTTTCCAGTACTAGTAGCATTCATAGTTTTACTACTTCGATGCCTTCGGAGTGAAAAGAGACGCATGAGTCTGGAAATAGGCTTCATAGAGAGGGCTAGACCAATAGGAGCAAATCTTTTCGACTGCGCACATTAAATTTAAGATATATTTGACACAAAACGTGCTGGGATTTCTACAGCAGGGTAGTATTTGAACCTAGGATTTTGTAGAAGAGGGTAGGAACAAATTTGGCTCAGTCTCATCTTGTTTTACGCGAGGAGACGAGCGGTCGTATAAGGGTAGAGGAGGATTGTTTTTTCTTTGGGCTCTGACTGGTCTACGCAGCTTGTTGCTAGCAACTTCTTTTTGTGCCTTAGTCACTACATTGGCCGTAAGTTTGAAAGAGACTTAGAAGAGGTCCTAGTCAGAAAGACTACATATACATGTAGAAAATACCAAGAGGATAACCTCAATTTTAAACCTGACTGCAATAGGAGCCAGCGAAAGAGTGTGTTTGGGTACAGCTGATATCAGATGTTGGAAAAATAGGCCTTATATCAGTGTTGCACCTCTGAGTACGTGTAGCAAGAGCTTTGGGTAACTACTCCACCGACATGATTTGTGAGGAATTAAGTGACGCATTCGATGAGCAATTGGTAGATAATAAAGTATTCTCAATCCAAGCCTTGGGTGATGGATCATTTCATCCGAGACAGAAGCAACCGCTCCGAGTATCCATGTAAGCAGCGTAGCGTTGTCGATTCTTCTGGTATTGACTGGAGCTCATAAGAGCTGTAAAATTTCTGATAATATTCTTGTCGTGCTCCCATGATCTAGAAAGCAGGATAATGGATGACGGTGTACATATATGTGAACGCCTGGATTGTCTACATTTCTGAGAACTAAATTGCTTCGTATAGATGTTGTGGTGACGTAACATACTACACCTATCCGGGTGTAGCGTATAATTAATTGCTTGGAGATAGGTATGAACTATAAGGTTGAATAGGTGTAGACACGTCCAGGTGGCAAAAGTACCAAGTAGCTCATTAAATTATCACGAGGAATAATTGCCGAGGCGAGAGTAGCGGTATGATTTTGCGAGTCACGACTTGCCCGGGAAAGAAAAATCATCAACTCATCTTCATCCATTTTCCCACTACATCTCGCTCCACATTAAAAATGACATCTATGTTTGCTGACTGACTCATCCAAATCTCCATTTTGATATCTGACTTCTGAACCAATCCAGATAGCATTACCTGTTGGAATTAGTGGATCGACTAAATCCCTGTCTGTTGCTTTTGGAGTGTAGATCCCTGAGAAGATAACAACTAACGTATTAAGTTTAGCGTACTGTTGTTAGCTTGAATCACCATTAGCGTGATCTCGGATAATTCTACTATAAAAGGCTCAGAGATTCCTCCTAAGATAGATATCAATTTAACCATCTTACTTTCTCGCCTTCCATTTATATCCCATTCACAATTGTTTGATCTCCACACGTGATATCCAATCTTGACAGATTGCAAGTTCTTATCTTCCAACTCAATATTACCGAGCAAATATCTTCACAAAAATCATTATGACTGTATCTAGTGAACCATTTTACCTTAGATACTAGTAAGATACGTCTCATTGTACCTCTATCCTATTAATATTTTATAACAGCTCCGGTCATCAGGGCCGACATGGTCATGAATTCCTTGGTAAGTTCGAGCTTCAGAAACCGGTTACCATTTCCAAGCTTACACATTCAACAAAGAGTTCGATTTCAGAGTTCTAGGCGACGGAAAGAGTGCGTCCGCTAGATATGCAAACAATTCGAATTACCGAAATGATTCCCTTATTCGAAAAGAGAGTGCGTTAGGAGACATATTCCATATATTCTACCAAGCTAACTCATGTAACTAAATAGTGTGCGTCAGTTCACTCCTCGTCAGTGAGATAAAACGTATCATCAAAGCTAGTGAAATTATGAAGTAGGTAGTCCCAAATCTTTGAGCTTGGATTATCTCCTAAATTATCATCTAGGGAAGACGACAGTAAATGGCCACAAAAAAATAAAGATGGCAGGCAAGAATTGGAAATTCGCCTAGGCAGTGAACACATTTCTTTTGAGGTGAGTTAAGGTATGTTTAGAGGTTCATCAATGTTAACCTGAACGTTTAGACCGCTAAAATCGGCTCCCTTGTTGATGTAACTGAATCTCAAGATCCTGAAGGCCTCCGGGTATTTTACTACTTGGTACAGGACTTAAAGGCAATGATATTTTCTCTAATATCACTGCATTTTAAGATTAAACCAATATGAGAAGGAGTATGGATATTGCTGTGTATCAGGAACTTTTTTTTTTAAATCATTTTGTATTCAGGCATCAGGAACTATTGCGATACATATAGAGGATGAAAGCGAATGAAAAAGTGATGGACAAACGGAATTCTCCAGAAATTCAGATGTGGGAATCCGTCTGAAGATGAAAGCTCCAGCTCTGGTCACCGTAAGGCTTATTGCACTTCCAAAGTTGGGATGACTATTTAAAATCTTCTAAAAATCAGCAACTGCATGCACCTGCATATCAGACTTTCTCTGACCCATGTATACCTGGAAGAAATACTATTTTCTTCGCTTATGGATTTTTGCTCTGCAATATGTATCGCTGGAATCCATGTCCTCGAATGTGAAGATTAAACTTTTCTGGTTAACAATGAACTCAAACTTTCAACAGCGTCATACAGTATTTGTGGAAGATCCGGAATTTCAAATCCATTCACCGATCTACACGCCGGAATTTTTGTTCACGGTATTACCATACTGGTCCAGCGCCAAGAACATTTCAGACTTATCCTACCGACGGACGTATTTTCTTCTTTATGCGATTGCATTATAAAGAGCACATTACTCTTTCCTACAATTTGACAAGCGATGTCATGAACTTTGGCTGAACTTAGCATACTTGCGGCGTTCTGGACTTTCAATATATTCTCGCAACTTGATCTAGGTCTTTCATGTTTGTACCAAATTAAATAACTACAAAATCATCATTTCATGCCAACCAACGATGATGGGGGTAAATTTTAAGAAATTTTTCGTCCTGTTCCCCAGCAGGTCTAGGATTCGATTTTCGATGAATCTTCCTAGACGTAAGATCGCTTGCGGATGCTATCTAATAGAATTATTTGTCACACAGGGGAATAACTACAGTAGTTCTTATGTTTAATATTAAGCTTGAATGTGACATTTTTTACATATACACTCAAAACCAACGCATTTGCAATACAATATATAATCAACTAGAATGCTAATTTTTGCGAGAGTAGATTGGATTGGCCATTTCGAGAACAAAAATTTCTGGCATATTCATCTGCATTGAAACCTAAAGCATAGCACCGTTGAATCTTCGATATCGCTCATTAGTTTTATAGAGAAATGATAGACAGACTGAATCGCTCAAAGTTATGGTTGTACGAAACTGTCAGGCCCTGAACGGTCTAGCTCTCGTCACCGAAAGATGATAAGTTTTCTGTACTTACAAGTTAGAGGTATCGTTATTTGAATATTTTCTATAAAAAATGTAGTTTCGATGAGTCATGGATGGATTAAAAAGGCACGTGATAAAGGGCCCGAGTCAGATATGTCAAGTAAGTATTCCTAAATGTGGATATGAAGCGTGGGAAAGACGTGAATTGAGGATAGAGTATAGCGATATAAGGATACGATAACAATAATATAGAATTACATTGTGCGGAGGAATCTTTACATAACTACTAGCATATGCCAAGATAAGCTAGATGACTCAGCAATTCCTGACAAGATAGAGATCAATTACACACACTCTCGCCGATTACACAGATAAGCTGCCTTCCGTAAATTCCGTCAACAATTCCTCGGCGTTTTGCACCGGCCTTGATTACTTAAGATGGTTAAACGAGTGGGTCGAGCTGCTGCGAAAAACGCAGCGGTCGCACTGAGTACGAACCCAGCATAATTTTAGGGAGACGCGCAAAGGCAGGGGTGAACTGACGTACCTTCCAGAAAATTCGTCACAGGCCATTGATGACGGTAGAGACGAAATGATACAAGATGCCTTTCCTTCGGACATTGGCACACCACAAGGTCCAGATGACGAGATAGACGCGAGTATGGGAACGCCAATTGCAGAATCAGAGCCCGCTTCAGTCCCCACAACGCCTGCGCCTGAGCCAGTCGTTCGCAAAAAGAGATTAGGTAGACCGCCCAAGAATCGCCCAGCTGATTGGGATACGCAAGATGGCGATTCCACTTTGCCTGAGAATGGGACGCCCGTCAAGGGGCGCGGAAGGGGAAGAGGCGGCTTCGGGCGTGGAGGTGGTCGCTGGGCAAGAAAAGGCGGCCCATCCCATGTAACCCAGCAACCCGTTGATAAGGAAGGAAATATGATGGATGTCATTAATGATGAGGTCGAGCTGCCTGAAGATCCTGAGGGGGAGAAAAAGGTTGACAAGCATGGGCACCTTCAAGATGGTCGAGATTACCGCTGTCGTACTTTCACAGTTCTGGGGAGAGGCCAAAGATTATACATGTTGTCTACAGAGCCTGCTAGATGTGTGGGATTTAGAGACAGTTATCTATTTTTCACTAAACACAAGCGTCTTTACAAGATTATTATTGACGAGGATGAAAAAAGAGATTTGATCGACCGCGAGCTCATTCCACATTCTTACAAAGGTCGCGCGATTGGCATTGTAACGGCGCGCTCAGTTTTCCGTGAGTTTGGGGCTCGAATAATTGTCGGAGGAAGGAGAATTATTGATGACTACGAAGTCGCAAGGGCTAGAGCAGATGGGATCCAAGAAGGTGAACTCGCTGATCCATCTGATGTGGTCAAAGTCGGCGAGGAATACAACAAAAATCAATATGTGGCGTGGCACGGTGCTAGCGCCGTATATCATTCTGGCGCTCCAACTGTTCCTTTGCCTGCTGGCAAAGTTATTGACGCAAAGAAGAAAAAGATTATTATTAATGATGTGAATTGGATGTTGGAACACGCTCGTGCAGCCAGGTAAGTTAGGTCTTCGTGAAAGCCCTGGATTTGATACTAATTTTTAGCCGATACAATGCGACACTTAGCGCTCGCCGTTGTCGCAATCTGAAAGGTATTTACGACCAACATACAAATATTATGATGTATCCTAGATCAATGCAACCAACCCATGCAAGATGGGAGCAAATAAATGATCACGAGGTTACGCAAGGTTGTTCCTTTCATGACAACGATGAAAGCTTAAGACTAGAGGGTAGGAATTTGCCGAGCAAGTTCCCACCTGTCGAGCCAATTTTTGCACGAAACTTAATGATAGTTGATACTATCTACGAATCACCTCCTTCATCCCTCCTTGGTATTCCTGGGCCAGATAGTGATATGTATGATTTAGGCTTCAATGGTCTTTCAAGTGTTTCCGATGACCTAAAATCGGAACTTCCCCCAGAATGCTTGAAAGCATTTGAAGAAACCTTACAAATCGAGAGGCAGTGGAAGAGTAGATGGAAAGGCGAAACCGAAAACGGACATCGGCATGTCCCAATCATAGACAAAGGCGTCGTTTAACATTGAGGCAGGCTCTATAAGTAGTCGTCGGGCATTTCCCAGGAGTTTCGGGCATTCACCATCCCATTTTGGAAGAATCAAAATATGTATATTATGGAATCAGACAGTCCGCATCAGCAGTATCTAATAAATATGGAGAAATAGAGATAATTCTATTGTTTGTAACTCTAGAAATTAGAATACATGATTTTGTAGCCATACTAGTAAATGTACATGTATATTTTGACGTTTGCACCGTTGCAAATTGAAAAGCCGATATGCAATGCAGGCAAGGCTTTTGGTTCAATCCGCGCCTAATCCTTGCTACGAGTGTGCCTATCACTGATTTGGCATGTCTGGGGGATATGAAATAACACAAAAAAGGGAGTCGATCTCGAGTTTTCAGTTACAGGCCTCGACCAACCACTTCTTTTCACCGTCCTGCTATAAGATCAAAATCATACAGTATATAATTATTTATATCACTAATCAGCCGTGGAGAAGGTCGCTTAGCTCAGTTGGTTAGAGCGTGGTGCTAATAACGCCAAGGTCGCGAGTTCGACCCTCGTAGTGACCACTCCCTCACCTTTTGCCCCGTTTCGCGAAATTACTGTGACTACTAAGGACTACCAATCAGCGCTGAAACTTTTAGGAAAAGTCTTGGTCCATGTATCGTGAGTTGCAGACTTGCGACATGTGTATACTCACGTCACGCTTAACGAACGTCACTGGAAGGTACGCTACACTAGGCGAAATTTAAGCTACTCTAGGTTAGCGTGGCGTGCACACACCCGTCGCAAGTCTGCAATTCACGGTAGAGGTTGGGAATGAAAAATGGGTTGCTGATTGGCTGGCGCACGGCTGGTTTGATGATGTAGTTTCATGATGCAGTATGGGAGGGTCGTGGAGAGAAAGTATTTGGAGATAATTACATGGAATATAGGGAGGCACCCAAGAGACAGCCCACTTGCGATAATTACGTCGAGTACTTTCTCTACCGCTACTCCAATTACCCACTGGTAGAATGACCAGATGAAGCGCGCGCAAAAGCGGACATCTGATCCATTGGTAGGTACACCAGTTCCTCCGAGAGTTAGCTCTGATAATTTTACCAGGATCCATTCTCATAGACCATCATACAGAAAACTAGCCAGCCGACACCTCAAACCTGCTTAACAGCTAGAATTGCCGCATCAGCATCACGGTACCCGTTGATTTTAATGCTGGCCTTGAGCACTGACGGACAGTAGGAGAATCAATCTAGGGGAAATTCACTGATTCTACATGTGTCGATGATCCAAGGCGTAAGCATGCGGTATGCAACTAATTCACACTCAGAGTGTGCCGGCAAGCTATAACATATTTTTGAAAACTCCACTACGTGCGTGATTCATTAACATAAAACATACTGCTTCTGCTTGCTTGCTTTTCCAAGATCATATTTAAGGCGAGTAGAACATTTATCTTCTGCACGTTTTTTGTCTTCATTTCTCCTTCTCCAACTCATAGAATAGTAAGTAGACTTCGCGTTGCATATTTAAAACGTCTGCAGTCTTGCTTTCCTTGGTCTTATCGTCGCTTATCCTCCACCAGCGGCCAGCCTCTTTTCGCTTGACTCCCCCAAGGTAACTTGATCTCGGGCTACTTCCATTTGCCTCGAATTTCCTAGATGGTGTGAGACTTGGAACTTTCGCAAGTGTTGCACGAGCTCGAGAGCGAAGGCTGACAGATTCTCTCTTTTCATTAGACCTGGATGTTATTTCTGAATTGGGAGATATTTGGCTGTCAGCTATAGGATTCGTGTCTAGAGCGCCAGAAGAAGAGTCGGAGGTTAAAATGGGAGACAAGTTTTCGAGGGATGAGCCTTGTGTACTGATATCCATGGATGATTTCCCGGATTTTCGAGAGCCAGCGTGAACAGTTGACATAGATGAGCGCTGAGAGCAACTGTTCCTACTATATACGCCGGCTTGCTTGAAGGTATCTGGAGTTGAAAATGGTGGGTAAATGGTTTGCCGACGAAATGACTCATAATGTCCTGAATGATGGCTACCTTTATGACAAACTACACTAGAGAGCCTATAAAATTTTCGATTCAGAATACCTCCCAAGGGCAGACTCTCAGGAAATGAGACTTTTGCGGAATTTTTTAAGGTACAATTTCCAGCATCGAATATGGAACGGGAAAGATGAATGGCAAGGACTTTGGGAAAATTTGTAATTCGTACATGCCTTGCTATCTTACGCTTTGGCGCAAATTTAAGATCTGGTATTTGGACATTTATGAGCTCTTTTTCGGGGTTTATGTCGATCGCTTCTTGTATTTTTTCTATAGAATTCTGCATATTTTTTCTCGTTGTCTCGGAGTTGCAACGTGATATTTCGTCTCGGAGCATTCCAAGAGCATGGATTAGGCGACACTTTTCACATTTGAAATCTTCGATGTACTCCGTTTTAAACATTTGATCGAAACAGGCACTGAGGGAAGTAGTACTGACTTGCGGCACGCTTAAAGTTAGAGTGCAAAAGGTAGTGGTAGTTGGCTTTGGCTTGAAGCCACATGTCAAGCATTCAATTTGAGACTCTGAACCACCTTCAAGAGGAAATCCTTCTTCTATATCATCTGTAGAATTACTTGCTGTGTTGTTTTCATCATATTTTATATTTGAGCGATTATCTTCTAGAACTCTGTTTTCCAGTAGACTCGAATTTTCTTTTCCGTTGGATACAGGACTTTTAGTATTACGTTGATCTCCGTCGCACATTTGAACTGAACTTTGTCTGGTATGAATTGAATTGGCACGATTTCTTACTCTTCGCCCAGCATGGTACTCATCGCATAGTCGTTCAGCTACCACTTGAAGGAATTCTTGAGCATCTTGCTGGTGTAGACTAATCCTTTGCCTGAATGCTTCTTCTAAAACCCTGATGAAGTTCCCAGCTGAGATAGTCTTCTTATAAATTGGGCGCTCGTTTAAAGCATTGAGAATTTCCTTCAACCCTTGAGTGACGGTGCCTATTTGTAGCCCCTCCGTCTTCCATACTGGCACGTCCTTCCTCAGCGGATCTTCTACAATCTGCGAGTATAAATTCAGCCCATCCAGGTTTCTCCGGTGTGTCTCACGGATGAGATATATCCGTAAGTCACTTAAGCCGGCCAAGGCTTGGAGAACTGCGTTGATAAAACAGTCGTTCGCTGGGTTCGAGAGTCCAACAATTGTCTTCTTACGTGAGCTAGTGGTGCTGCTAGTTGAGTCGCCATCTAAGAAGAATGTTGGAGCGAATACATATACTAGAGTGATCGCTGCGAGTGATGCACCGGCTGCGTAGGTGGCTATGGTGAGAGGCTTATCGGGCATCTCGCAAGACTTGCCTGGGGTGAGGAAGGGTTTCAAAGGAGGAGGCGTCGTAGGTCAGTCAATATTAAGAGTTTTCATGACGGCTTGCAACTACATGTATTGATTCTTGGATCGTATTAATGAAAGATACGCGCTATCAATGGCGCCAACAGAGGTACGTCAATATGCACATCTCCTTTAGGCCTTGTTTATGAGGCGGAAATTATTAAATATCCGGAGTTGCTGATTACGAGCGCAAATAACTATAATTGACTTCGCACGCCAACAAGAACAGTTCTTCCAATTATCATTTAATTATATAGCAGCCTCGGGAGAATTTCGGAAGGATGGGAGAAGCAAAGAGCGAGGGAATCATTCAAACTTGCGAGATCCAGGCCGCCCAAGGCGGTTAGGTGATTACACGAAAAAATTGTTTGCTAGAGAATTTGTCAATTTTGGAGTATCTTTGTCGGAGGATCTTAAAAAGAGTTAGAACTAAGATACTGAGATCAAGGATCAGTAGATCTCTCAACGACGCGTTTATTGACTACATCTAAGCGCCAGATGCATCTTCACGAAAAGATTGTGATGGTATTTAGGCCTCACATGACTTGGTCATGTGACAGTCTTCTAATTACTTGTAGCCTTCATCGTTTACATTGAAACTTCAGGCCCTGTCTATCGTACAACTCCCTCAGCCGCGCTTTTCCGCGAGGCAGGTCTTTTCCCTCCGCTTATCGAACTTGACAGAAGGGCTCGCGCGGCTGCTCTACGTATACACAAACTGGATCCTCGCCAT
>JAKRRZ010001448.1:0-11298 GCA_022627015.2 Podosphaera aphanis
AGAGTACCTTGCGGGCCTCCAACTTCGAATGAGTTGCGACTCTTCTTGGCTATTCCAGATATGCGAACATACTGGGCGTTTACAGCCGGCACCGCGTGAAGGTGAAGAGTTCGACTTTGCCAGCCAGTGCGGCGGCATCATTTGAGCTGGATCCATTTCGGATGGCCATGGTCACGGGGCTATCGATATGAAGCTGAGCTTAATGACATCATCCACGTGAAGACGAACCGAACCGTACATAAAGCTTCTGCCAACACTTTCTCCTAGTATTATTAGCACCTTGGTGGAAGAAAAAGAAGTGAAACCACTACACCATTGTACAAGCGCCTTTAGGGATCAATCCAAATGTGATCTTAAATACTCAATCATGTAACTGTGGACGAGAATATTGGATACCGGTTGAGGGTGAGCCGCGGACAATTAATTACAAGGCTAATCCTAGACTGAGAATGCATTCCGTTTTCCACATTTCCCCTCGCACCCCCAGTGATTCTTACATGCAGCCGAAGTATACGCAGCAGCACTCTCGCCGCACGTTTTTCCCAGTGACAGCCGAGTGTCATGTCCTCACCAGCGCCCACGCAACGCCGAGCGCTAGGAAACTGTCTGGTCGTTGGCGGCTGTGGCTTTCTGGGTCATCACATCGTGAATGAATTACACCGCGCTTACGACTGCCGCATCTCTGTGCTGGATCTACACACGACGCGCAATCGCCATGCCGCCGCCGATTATTTTGAAGGCGATATCACATCCAGCGAGTCACTCTTGAAGATCTTCCAGAAAGTCCGACCGGACATTGTGATTCATACAGCGTCGCCCACGCTGATTGACGGAACACCAGAACTATATATCAAAGTCAATATTGATGGAACGCGCTGCGTGATCGACGCGTGCCAGAAGAGCAATGTCAAAGCCTTAATCTACACTAGTTCGGCCAGTATCATCTCGGACAATAAATCAGATCTGGTTAATGCCGATGAACGATGGCCCATCACTCCAGCTGAGTCACAGACCGAGTTCTACTCGTGGACCAAGGTATTTGTGCACGGCTCATCCTCTTCTTGCTTGTACGCTGATATTTTTCCCCGAGGCCGAAGCAGAGTCTCTTGTACTCGCTGCAAACCGTTCCACGAGCTATCCTTCTCTTCTGACATGTTCGCTGAGGCCTGCCGGTATCTTCGGCGAAGGCGATGTACAGCTTATACCTAATGTACTTAATGTCTACTACTCCTCCAAAACTGGGTTTCAGCTTGGCTCGAATACGAATCTCTTTGACTTTACCTATGTTGGTAATGTCGCCCAGGCCCATTGCCTTGCTGCTGCCGCTTTATCGACCACATCTCAGCTCACGACCGCTCCCCTAGCTCACGAGAAAGTCGACGGTGAGGCGTTTTTCATCACAAACAATCAGCCGGTTTACTTCTGGGACTTTACGAGAGCGGTATGGAAAGTAGCTGGATGGGATAGCGGAACCGAGCATGTTTGGGAAATAAGTCGGACTAGTGGTATGTTAATAGGTGCTATTTTAGAGTGGGGAATGTGGGCAATTGGGAGAGTGCCTAAATTGACGAGAAGGCAAGTTCGATATAGCTGTATGGTAAGATATTATGATTGCACGAAAGCAAAGAAGCTTCTTGGATACGAACCCCAATTTGATCTCCAAGAAGGTATTGAGAGATCAGTTCGATGGTTTGAAGACCAGAAGAAGGCAAACTCCACTAAAGCTGCGTAGACAAATGTGGTCATTTCTCTTCCTGTACAATAACGATACTATAGTAATTAGACCTAGGGAGGGCGTGCTTAGAGCTTAAATCCAACGAGACGTAGAAAATATCAGCTACAAGCCCTGGAAGCGACGTGTAGTGTTTATACGGTCCAGCCATTTACTAGAACTATCTCTTCACGACTCTGAAGGATATGCTCAGGAGAAAACCCATCGACGATCTGACTCCTCAACACCATGATAGACAAGGATTAAGCACAGGGTATAAGTCTCGATGCTTGTTGAACAAAAGCAAGCAAGCAAGGAAGGAAAGGAATATAGGTATGCGTGGTGACCCTCTACATACTTTTCTTCGGTAGTTTTGTATTCTATTTCATTTAGTACAGACATACACAATCCAGTCGGCTGATCCTTACCCTTCGGTGTTGGTACATTTACGGCTTAGTGATCCCTGTCGCTACATGACGCTCTCCTACCGTCGTCGCACTCTTTATCACAACAACAATTTACAAAATCTGTTGCGAATAAGTTGTTACATGGCAGTTTCTCAGCATGATACAGGGCCATTGACCAGGAGTTATGTTGGGGCATTATGGATTGGAGTTCGTGAAAATGGGACTAGGAATACATGTACCCGGTACCTTTAGGTTGTTATTGTTTACGTACAGGATCGCTCGTGAGAGATAAAGTCTGGGACTTCCACGAGTAACTGGATATACTGATAGTTAGTTGAATACAGAAGTTGAACTCCGGCACATTATTGAGACCCCACTAAGTGATCATTACACGTAGTGGGTATAAAGTTTTTAAAAAATCAATAAATTGCACAACATGAAAATATCTTATTTCTATGTTATCTACGTATTTAGACACGAGAAAGATCGTCAAAGTAGTATATATTTTTATTTTGTGCTTTACCGTTGTCGCGTTGTCGAGATGCGCCAGTTCAGCAATCTGACTTGGGTAGAGTAAAAATAACTAAGTCTGAAGGTTAAAGAACATGGCTCGATTATATCGGTAAGAAGAGCAGCTGAACATTGCTTTGCTTAGATAGTAATAAAAATTCAGGATTGGTATAGCTGCCATGGCTATCTATAATCCGAAGGTGATGATCACTTGTTTCTGGCTTTTTTCTGGGATAAATATAATTGTAAGCCGTTATATAGCAATAAAATCATTAGTCCATCAATTTTGAGATATAGTAAACTGCCATTTAAGTCTTAATTTTGAGAACCAGGCATTGTGTGGGTTGTTGTCCTGAAAAGTACGAGAGGTCGAATAAAACTCCTGGTAGCTCTTATCGTCTCAATTATCTTTAACACAGATTTATTTTTTTATAGAGCTTTCAAGTACTTTTGAGTTATCAAAAACTCCGAGAGCAATGCTATGCTCATCAGTATTCCGAATTTTCTGTCGCCGGATATTGTAGTGACTTTACATCTGCTGGAACCCGGTGTTGAACTCTGGAATAAGATCTGAAAGAGTTCTTTCAATTCTTGAAGCTTGAAATTTTCTCTCGATACGAGTTATTTCTTATGGATTGCGGCCCTGTTATGATTATGAGCGCTTACGGGATGAGTTGCTACCTTGAAAGGAAGTGAGATATGAGCGTAGAAGAATAGTTTGTAATTCGTTTATATCAGGATATGAACGATACAAAAAGGTTACTTTAATCAGGAGGTAGTCAACCTCTAATTATACAAGTTCTGTGTATCCTTGTTTGCTCTCCATTCCATTCCATTCTACTCAGTTCCATCATACTCCATTCCAAGTCCGGCGTACCCGAGCTTATGCCGACTCGCTAATATGCCGATCCTTGCATAAAGCTGCAGATCACAACAGGCCCATCACAAACGTGTGTGGCCATTTCACCCCAGCGGCTCGTGGTCAAAGTTGTTGTGAAGAGTTCGGACCACTATTTCTCGAGAACAAATGTGAATTGGAGAAAAGCCTTCTTTATCCTGCTCGAGTATCCACTCAATAAAGTATTCTTCTCATATTTTTATTCATGTGGGGGGGAAATAATGGGAAGTTAAGAGTACTTTTTTCGTGGAAAAGAGTGCGATGATTCTAGGGGTGCGTCGCTTCCAGGCCTTTTAGCTTATCCCAACATCAAAGAAACAAACATCAGTTTCTCCCGCTATGGAATCCTCAAACCCAATCAATAGAAAAATCGTCAGCCCAGGCCTCGCCACAATTACCTCTGGGGTATGTTGAAGGCTAACCTCAAAAAACCATCTTATGGCGCTACTGCTGGCTAGCCACTAACTGTGACAACCGGTGCGAGGCTAGGACTTGAGGGTCTCAAGGGTTAAATTAATAACGTAACGTGGGTCGGATGGTGCAGTGGTACACCGTCTGGACCGTTGTCCCAAGTAGAGTCTAGGTAGCTTGGACACATTACATGCCCCACTTGAGACAAGAGACATCAGGTTCGAATCCAGCAAGACCCTTACACCACTCTCTTTCGCGGTGATAATGTGTTCGTAGAATGACGAAAGCATATTCAGATAACCACAGGTTTTTCACGCTATTCCCTGTGGTGGGTATTCATGGTAGAGGTTGCTTGTCAGTAAGGCGTACTCCTCGTAATGGTATCTGCAAATTAAATCTGAATATGAGTGTCCCAAATGTCAAATTGAGTCGTTCTACATAAGAATACGTATTTCCGAAAATACCTGCATGGGCCTCAAGGCGGCAAATCGGGTTAATTGAATTATTGTTAGAAAATAGACCAGTTGGGCTTAGTAATCTAGTCACGTTGGCGCTTATCACGTGATGTAAATTCTGTACTTAGTCTCACCTTCATAGCCGACTTGAATGGATGCGCTCTACAACACCATGACTGAGGAAGTCATTATTTCTCAATAATTATTTAGTTTAATTTTTGTTGACCCTGAGATAATGCTAGGGTATCTTTGCTGGGATAGCTGATGTGGATGCCTAGGAGTAAGTCTGTGCTCACCGATTTTAGTTTGTATTTTTTACGCAAAGCTTGCATCAGTGATTCTATCTTAGCTAGATTAGGCCCCATTACTTGAAAGTCGTCCACACGCATACCTACCAATACATCTTCCTGGACGTTAGTATACAAGCATACGTCGGATGTAGTTAGGTAGAATCTAAGCTTGGCAAGGGTGGCTTTCGCATCATCATACCACAGTGTTGCAGCTTGTTTGAGACCGTACAGTCCTTTGCGACGGAGGATTATGCATCCTTCTTTCTCATAACCCTGAGGCATTTCCATGTACAGGTCAATATCAAGGTCGGGGTTTAAGCAAGCTGTCGGAACATCGCCTTGTTGACGGTGTCAGCCAAATTGATGAGCTAGAACGAGTATTATTCTACCTGTTTCTGGCCGTGGCGTAGGAGCGAAAGATTCATTATAGTCTATTTCCCGAAGTTGAGTAAAGCCTTTGGCAGTACATCGAGCTTTCCATCTTCCAATGCTACCGTCAGCTCGGAACTTCTTAAACACCCACTTGCATTTCATAGGTTTGCGCCCCTGTGGCAGTTCAGTGCGCGGAATACTCTTTATGGCCTATTTTTCTTTGAGAGCAAAATTTCTCGTTTGTTGCTTGCTTCCATTGCAAGGCTTCTGGGCTAGTTATTGCTTCACTCCTTGTTTTTGGGTCGGAGACGATTTGTGCTGCCTTGCCGAGATGGAGACGTTTGTAGTCGCGCTTTTAACCTCTCTGCCTCGCTGGGTTTTTATTATCTCTCTTTCTGGTGAATGCGCTCATTTTTTCATGACAATGGAATGTATGGGGTCCCATCCTGTCATGATACGATCATATGGCGCTTCTTCAGGGTCTTCTTCAGAGCTGTGCTCCTCCTGATCTTCTGGCTCCATTATGAGTTCCGGTGAGTTACAAGTGGAGTATGGCTCTGATGGATCCAGTATTTGGTGTAAGTGATTCGATTCAAATGGCGAGCCTTGCTCACTACTTTGGCAGCTGAAATTGCTTGTATCTATTTGTGAGGAGGAATGCTCCTCTGATGGTTGGAGTGAGGTCTGCTCTTCTTCAAATCTTGGCAAAGGTTGATCATTTGTACTCGCATGTGACTAAGAGTTCTGCGGTTCATCTTGTGCACTCGAGAGGATTTCTGACGACGTAGATGTTGGTTGTTCCCCCTCAAACGATGCTGGAGTTTTAAATTCAGGAGTCAGAGGTGGATTGCGTGTATGTGTCGTTGATTCTGCAAAAAATGAATTGGTACCTGCCCAGTAGCTAGATGTAGCTTGTTGATCAATAGGGTTTAGTTCATCGCCAAATATGACATCCTCATTAAATTTTACATGGGGAGTGATATTCTCAACCCATTTCCATCCTTGCGTGGCGGTCCAGTGGAGATAGTATATGATAAAGATGTTATTGGTATTTGCTTGGAATCCCATGAACCACCCTTTCGTTGCTCTTTGCTCAAATTTTCCCGACCTGGGGTGAATTAGCTTATATACACTGCAGCCGAATCTCGGAATATTGGTCAGGTTGACTTGGCTATGGTATGGCTGATTGAAGCCTTGCATAAATTCAACTAATGGGATTTCTTTCGTTCGCGGACAATATAGTCTATTGACTATGCAGCATACGTGCTGAACTGCTCAGGGCCGATATAATGCAGGCATACGAGCGTCAATCAACATTGACCTTGCCATTCTTAGGACTACATTATTTGCAGCTTCGGATACTCCGTTTTGCTCTGGAGTATCTGGAGCAAAAACATCAGTTTGGATACCGTGCTGTTCACAGTATGGCTTAAGGCGTAAAAATTCGGTTCCTACATCTTTGAAGATTGCACGAATCCTTTTTCCGTATTGGCGGTGTTGAAGATTTATCCACTGCAGGAGCATTGGCGCAATTTGATCCCTGGATTGGGTTGTCAGTGCCCATCTCATGCGTGTTTTTGAGTCAGTGATTATCACCGCATACTGGTGACCATTAGTTGCAGTGGTGAAATCCCTACTGCATCAATAAATATTTCATCTAGGGGTGCGTGTGGTACAGGTATTGGTTCCCTAGAAACGAACCTATGCTCCTTACTTAGATAATACGTCTCACATGTAGTTAATTAGCTTAGATCAATGCCCTGTAGTCTTTTAGTATGCAGAGCAGTATTCTTGGGTATATTTTGACTTATGTGACTAAGTCGCTGTGGCCAAGTCGCTGGTCCCAGCGCTGCGCACTAGATGTAAGTGGTATTCTAGCAACTCCAGGAGCTGCGACGGTACTGAAAGCTCTATTTTGCGCATCACAGTCAAGGGAATGTGTGCAGTAGACATCGTTCTTACGCAGCAGGCGTGCAACTGGCTCAGATACAACATCTAGCTGTCTTTGCACCAAAAGAGAATTCTGAAAATCAGCAAAGATGTGCCAGAGATTCTCTAATCTACCTGCAGAAATAATGTTACTTGAGGAGTCTGGTGAGAAGAGAGCATCTTAGTGTTACAGGCTACGCCTCTCCTATAATCTAAATACGTAGATGTCTTAGGCATAGATGGGATCGTCAGGAACTTTGGATTACCCGATAGGATCGTCAGGGACTTTGGATTACCCGATGGGATCATCAGGGACTTTGGATTACCCGATGGGATCGTCAGGGACTGTGAGGGATCCCCCACCAGGTTGTGGGATGTCAACTGGTTGACCCAACGGAGCCCATATGTATACGTCTTATCCCAGAAAGAAAGACTTTTCTAGTTGTTTAGAAAATAGACAGTATTACGGCCAGCATACTTTATTTTATCGTTTTGGTGACAGCCCATCACACTTAGAGGCTAAGAGTGAGTTTCCCAATCTTGATAATGGCATTTCCTTGTTGGCTAAGGGATTTGGTCCCAACTGCTTGGTCAAATTTAAAGGGTTTTGGATTCAGACGGACTTCACTGAAAGATGATTTAAGGGGTACAAAATGGTGCGAAGCACCAGTATCATAGAGGGTAATGTTTTCATTGATGCGGGATGAGGCTGCTATGACTATCCCTCCAGAATCCGATTCACGATCGTCATCCATTGCTACTGCTGCCGCCTGCTTTCCTTTACCCTTGATATCTCCAGTGCGGTCGCCACGATCTGGTGGCAACTCAGGATGAAGGCGGTAACAGCATCTATTCTTGTTGCGATGACGCCATTTCTTACAATAAGCGTCTGCATCTTAATTGCTACTATTGGGTACGATCGCAGCAACCGTGTTTGGTTGCTGGATCCGGTTGCCTGCCACAGTTCGCAAAGTAGACATTAGTACCTGGAGAGGAGCGTACTAATTGTTAGCATCATATGCCCTTGTGTCACGCCAAGTACTTAGCTACTCAATTCGCCTAGTCCCCATCACAAAAGTTGCAGAGGCTTGTCCGTTTCCTATACGATAGCCAGGATTAGCTGATTGAGACGAAATTCTGTCGGCCGAATTTTTCACGTTCTGCAGGGCCGCCAGGAATCGATATATATAGTCAGCTGAACTTATGAACCTTACTGACATGAAAGTTTCCAGGGCCGTAGAGTAAGGCACAGTTGCTGTTTCATTCCTGGTGCCGACTATGGTATTTTATAATTGCTTTGCTGTCAAATTGGTGTAGTGCTGAAGACACATGATTGAAGAGAGGCGCTGGGTGAAGATGTTTTTGGCCTCGATTTCTCCGAGGGACCATCGTCTCAAATCAGCAACGTAAGTATCAACAACCTGCGCTGGGATGTCTTCATCAAGATTGGTAGCGGTAGGATCGGCTGGAATGCGCAAAGGTCGGATCCCAGGGATGTCATCAAAGACGTGCCCGAGGACATTCTTTCGACCAAGCTTTGCCTGTAATGCTAATCTTCAACTGACAAATGAGTTACCACTTCCTAAGATCTCTTTTCCGTCTGCCAGCTTCATTGTACCTCTATAATCTGTGAAACACATCAGTTAGCTTATGCTCCGATATGTACATGGGAGTGCCGTGCTCGTAGCCTGTTATAACAGGTATATGATCAACGGGTAAACACAAATGGTAGGAGATAGCTATGATTGGTCACGATTACACTGAAGGTGAGTTAAGACTTGTGAAGATGCACTTGATTAAGATGTAAGAAGATTGAGTCGATGATTACCTACATGACAAAGGGAGGCCCTCTACTGATACTCTAGCACACCCTTCATGCTAATCATTCAAACAGCACAAACATCTCAAACAGACGATCACGCGACAGGTTACACCTAGATTGTGCGCTTGGCATCAATGATGTCATCGTTGTGCGAAACCTCTGGAGACATTGACACAACAGACCAAATTTATTTTGATCTCAGGAGAAGATAAGCGAAGGCGGTTCATTCGAGTGTTTTCTGCACCGATCTGCGTAATTTGCGGTAGTATAACTTTTTATCTGTCTCTGAACCCCAAAAAAGTTTAGCTGCCAAGGGGTTTACGAGTGTTCTTGGATCATAGGGAGTTGATTCATCATTCAAAATTGAAATAATTGCTTGAACATGTGATTTTATATCCTCATCACCTTTGGTGATATAACAAGGAACACCATCTGAAGTGATTCGGTAATGAAATAATTCGGTTTCAAAAACTACCCTTGGCTGTTCCTCTGGAAACCGTGGGCTAAAGTAGAGTTTGATGCGAAAAAGACCGCCATCTAAATTTGTCATCGGTCTTCCGAAATATGTGAGTGACCAAATGAACGGATTAGAATCCACGAGCTCTATATCCAGGGTCACACTATTATCAGATTTGTAGGCTTCCACAATTTGCCTATACTGGCTTTGAATATTAACAGCAACTGTCGCTTCATTTTTGAACAATATTAAACCTTCCGCTGCCCAGTGATCTATTTCCTCGATAATTACTTTTCGAATAAACTTTAATCGGCGCTCAAGCTCTGTGTAGTTAAAGATTCCCTGCATTTGATTCGAATTGAATTCAAATGGCATACGAACGAAACTCTGGCCATCGTGAACTTCGGATTTTGCTTTAGAGATCGCTAGCAAATAGGAGTCGTAATACCAGAGAAATTTGCGTTTACAGATATCCTCAAAGGGCTCAGATCTAGTGCTGGGCTCAAATAAATCTTCACTACTGTCCTTTTTTTTGATAACTTTGCCAGTTGGAGTTATGCCGAGGTATTTTTCAAGTCGCTGGATCACAGAAATTCGAAGGCTTTCGTGTCGAATCTGAACACTTGGTTAGCAGCTTATATTCAGTTATGGCTGATCGAACTTTAGCAATGTAGTCTAATTTGTTTTGTTTATCCCTAGCACTGTTGGCGTTCTCAAAGCCAGGTTCATTCTCATAAGGGTTCGACGACATTAAGCTTTGAATAGAAATCAAAATTGATTCAAGACCTTGTGCAGATGACCACTGCTCTCCACTTTCCCCCCTCCAGGTACTGTAGAAGGTAGTTAGACGCACAATTTGCGAGATTTGAACAGATATTGAGTACCCTAAAATAGATCTAAGAAATTTGTTAAATCTACCAACTTCTAAGGTTATGAATATTTGGTAAATTCTTACAGACAAACTTTTCCGCTAGAATATATATTCGGGTTAAAGCGACATTTTCCGCCGTTTGTCGTTCTAGAAGTAACTTCGGGTGCTTTTCCAGGATAACCTGTGGGGTAACTCAATCAGGATGATATTATGCACATGGTATGAGCCAGGAGGCCGACTGAAATACCTCCATCAAATTTCATCGAAAACTAGCAAGAAATCTTCAGTTGATCTGCGTCTTAAAATGTACGGAAAGATTCGTAGAATACAAACCTCAAAGAAGCCAAATTCGTAAGGAGTATCAGGAGGCCCGATTATCATGGCTCTTAAATTCCGTACGTCGTCATCTTCGCAAGCCACTACTAAAGCTAAATTTGATTTCTTATCAATAACGTCCTCAAATATCCTGGGGTTTCAGTGAAGCAAATAAATAAACGACTATTAGGTTAGACCGACATAAATCTGATGACTTCTTAAGATCCGAGAGCTCCTAGATTTTTAGGTCAGCTTTACAATGCTCAACATTTAGTTACAGAAAACTCATACCCTGGTGATTCGAAGAATAGATTGATTAGACATGGACTTAGGATTATTAAATTTGTAAGATAAAGGTGTAAAAAATGATGACAAAAATGCAGAAATGCGATGAAGTCGTTGACGTTGTAGAGATAAGATCAAATGGTGGGGTGAAGGAAGAAACTATAGTCCATGTAGTAAGCAGAACGCGCTACTAAGTTAAGGGTTGCATGTAGATAGATAATCATCTCCCCTCTCAGCAATGATTGTCCGTTTCCCTAAAACATATAGCCCTACCCTCTATCAGGGGTTGAAAAGGTATAATTTTAAAGTGTGTTTCTATCGAGAACTTGTCCCTAATTCGTGTAATGATCGCTTCAGGGAGTCCTAATGGAATGCGTGGAAGGTAGACTTCTCTCTATTTCAACTTGCGTAAGGAAAGTCAAGCTAACTAACTATAGAGCTACAGGGGTAAATTTTCCTCCCATGAGGTTTCTCTGGTCAATCTTCATATGAATATGGAAAGTATCTGCACGATCATTAACGAATTGGGCTGAGGCTCTCCACAAAAGTGTCAGGGTTCATCTGC
>JAKRRZ010001449.1:0-11295 GCA_022627015.2 Podosphaera aphanis
TACTTGATAGAGTGCAACAGATCTTGGCGTCACAAATGTGGTTCGTAGTGGGGCAGAATTCCAACGGCTTGTGTTGTAGCACCAGCTACAGAAGTAAATTCTTACACAACTAAGCTTGTACTCCAGACAAGTGGCTGTCAACTTTGAACGTCATCTAGCTAATGGTCAGACTGCTAGTGAACTAACAGACGGCTAGGTTTGTTTAAACGATGCATGGTACAAGTATGGTGGAAGAAAATTATGTTATTGTAACCGGTTTTGCTTACGAGAAGACCGAGGAACTAGCAAGGGGGAGGAGAAATAGAGAATAATTTAGAAAATCAGATTGGAGGGAAGGAGAACGGAGAAGGAAGGGGAACGGAGAAGGAAGGGGAATGAACGAGGAAGGGAGAATGGAGAAGGAGGGAGAATGGAGAGGGAAGGGGAATGAAGGAGTGAGGAGAATGAGAGAAGAAAGGAGAATGAACGAGGGAGGGAGAATGGAGAGGGAGGGAGAATAGAGAGGGAAGGGGAATGGAGAGCGAAGGAGAACGGAGAAGGAAGGAGAATGCAGGTTCATTCTCCTTCCCTCTATCATTCTCCTTTCTTCACTCATTCTCCTTTCTTCTTTCATTCGCCTTTCTTCTTTCATTCGCCTTTCTTCTTTCATTCGCCTTTCTTCTTTCATTCGCCTTTCTTCTTTCATTCGCCTTTCTTCTTTCATTCGCCTTTCTTCTTTCATTCTACTTTCTTCTTTCATTCTACTCCTCTTATGTTTCTAAGAACGAGAACGATGTAGAAAGTGGAGGATGGAGAATGGAGGATATGAAGGCAAGAGTTAAGTTGATCAGAACTTGCCTTAGGGAGGAGCAGGCGGAAAGCCTATAAAGGCTTTGATTACTTGGGCACTTGTCAATTTGTAGCATAACCTCGGCCGTAGCTACGAGCCGCCACAGCTTCGATAGTTTTAGGTAGTGCTAGCTTTAGGAGAAATAAATCGTTATAAGCAATTTATAAAATATCATGCGAGCTGTGCATAAATTATATGTAAATATGTGCTTACTCAACATTTCTACGAGGCAATATTTCGTTCTTCATGCTGGGCTGAAATGATTGTGTGTGCGTGTTATACATGAAATATATCCACAAGATTTCGACAGGGAAATCTTTCCAAAGCTTTCAAATGCTTTCAGCAGGGAAATCTTTTATCCGTGACAAATTTTCCTCCCTACATGGACTATAGGATTAGTCTATTAGATTCCGGGCAGAAATAAGTGTTTTACGGACAGATTACAAAATCTTATATAATCTTATGAATCCTTGCAAAAGCTTACACAGGCATTACACGAAAACCCATGGTTCCGCTAAGGTATCTTGTATATAGCAAAATCTTTAGACGTTCTGTAACTTCCCCTCCTAAACTTCCAGGTAGCTTATACTTAAATACATACCCTTTACTCTCTAAGCCCCATTTCCAGATTCCGACAAAAGTAATCATACACAACGAAATTAGTAATACATGTACTAGTAGTGTTTAGGGTTTATGCTGAGTTATACACGATGAACAATTTAGACATAACTTCGCTCCCGACACACCTAGTCCAAGGATCCTCACAGTTGTGTCCTTTTGTTTTTTTTTTTTTTTTTAGCAAACACTGGCCAGCAATAGTCAGAGAATGTATGTAGTGTTGGGTCTTTAGGGATCACCTACACGTATCACGCCTTCTGGGTGCAGGGCTTGTGCCTGTTACGATTCAATTCAATCATTCAATCAATCAACAATTCGTTTACACTTTGTTGTTGACCAGTGGACAATGTTACCGGTTATTGTGAATGAGTCATTTTCAGCTTCTTCATCAGCAAGGACGATGACAAAGCCAATCTGAGAGCTCATGTCATTGTTATTTGCAAACGATCCGTCAACAAAAACGAAGAGGCGCATTTTGCTAATGTCGAGAGGGATATATGCAAGTCCACGGCCCACGTTACTGATCTGCCAATTGATACGTTTATTCAGCCTGGCAATATCTTCTTTAGATGGCTGTTTGTGCTGTGCGGCAGCTGATAGGTCAAAACTAGCCTCAGGCTGACAAATTGTAGCTAGGTATGCACCTCGAGCGCGCTGCTCAATATACTCGAGAATGTTAGTTACGAGTTTAAGTCTTTCGCCTTGGTTCTTTTGTTGTAGGAAGAGGACATTATCAGCTTGTATCGACAAAATACAACCATTGAACAAGAGAGGACTGTTGGTATCAAGAAATTGTTTTTCTTTTGCCGAAAACTTGGCTTTTTGAAGTTCGATATTTTCCTGTGTTGCAAACTTAGTATCGCTGATACCCAAAGTATCATCATTTTGCATTCCTACGACAGCAAAATAGCCAGAATTGCTTGCTGTTATCAGCAAGCAAGGGTCGTACGTCGAGGTCACTATATGTAGTCGTTCACAATGGTGTTTAAAATACGTTGTCCACCGATGGGCGCCAGCTTCTGCAATACCGTAGAGTGGCTTTACTACCACCATTATGGTGTCATCGGGGTACTGATCGTGGATTTGTTTGGGAGGATAAGCAAGAACAGTTCTTTGTAGAGCAGTTTGGGATTGTACATAGCCTGTGTGATATCGCGTAGCCAGAGGTGCATTCCGCGCTTGAGCAGTGAGGGTGCTAAAGCCACTCTTATTCGTTGACTGGCCCGTTGAATTGTTGGGTTCTGCGTGAGCACCATGCTTTTTCCATTATCATTGTATCCTTGAATAACCAAGCGTGATTTTTCGTATGGGGCGTCAGTAGCTTTGCCTTTAATTTCGCGAACCATACGTGACTTGAAGATTCGTACCCCTTTGTGCTCCTGTGGGTCAAACTTCTCAAAGCGAAAAACGCCGCGACCAATTAAAGCCTCAACTTCCAAAAGATCCGACTCCTCAAATGGCCTTCCGGGGGTCGCTATCTTGCCTTCCTGTCGTAACTTGAGTGAGAGGGCTGCATCAAGTTTCTCTTTTTCTGTCATCCAAATTGATTCTGTCATATTTCTCACGGCTAGTGGCTTGAGAGCATTTCTCGATCCCTTAGGGCGACCACGTTTACGTTGTGGCTGTTCTTCTTGAAGTGTTGGCCTGTACTCCTCGCCATCGTTAAGCTCGTCCTCAGCTGGACTGTCAACAGAATCGTTTACGTCTTGAGTAACCGTATTTTCATCACGATGATAAGGCTTCACAGAAATAGTCCTAAAGTTTATCAGTTTACCATTGACATCTACTGTGCACGTAACATCATATCATTGTCGCTGCGTGCCAACAAAGTGTGTGGACCAGTCCAGTCAATGTTCTCGCGCCAAACTTTTACTTCACTCTGTAAGGGGAGCTGGATTGTGTCAATGACATTAGGGCCATTTCGCATTGATAACCCCTCAGCAACCTGACGTGTTGCCTTAAGCTTCCGAACCTCAATCATTGCTTTACGAATAGCATCAGCGCGTACTGCAATCGATGGGGAAGGTGGAGATGATTCCGTTAGGCGGGGATATGTGCCGAAGACTAGAAGGGTAGGTACTAATCCTTGAGAACCGGCCGTGTCAATTACTGCCTTAACGGCCATCTGGAGCGTATCTTCTGAAGTAACGGCCGTTCCAAGATCTGCTGAAATAACCTCATATGCCCGTTTAAGGGTGTGATGGTACCTTTCTACTTTACCTATGGAATTATGCGATTCAACAGGAACTTCTTCAACTTTGACAGCCATTGCATGCGCGTTTGCTCGAAACTCTACCGCAGTGAAGTTTTTACCAGCATCTGTAACGATTACATCTGGAGGTCCGACGTACATATCAATCCACATTGCTCGTAGCGTATCCCACATAGTCTTGGCTGTTATGTTAGGTAGGAAACGAGCCGCTTGGAAAGACGTAGCTTCATCAACAGCATGAAGGACTGGCCTGCTATTTATATACATGACATCGATGACTACACGGTAGTTAAATTCGAAGTCGTCGTGTAAAGTGAAACGAAAACGACCCGGTGCTCCACCATGCATCTGGCATTGATGACAATATTTTGTGATTTTGGCGATAGTGTCGACTTTCAAATCATTGTATCCAGCGCGCTGAAGAACTTTGTATAACTGTTCCACCGCTGGGTGACCGAATCGCCGATGCAACTGCCTCAGTTCTGCCTCGGTCATATGGCACCACAACATTGAGCCTTCTAGATCCTCTAAAAGGAGCCAAGGATGACCCCATTTGCGTACTATGGGGTATTTTTTGTGTTCGTGAACCAGGACATTCTCAACGTTGTTCAGATAAACGCCGTACTTGTCCATGTCCGACAAGCAAAGCAGAAAGGGGGTGTTCGATGGCATGACTGCAAAGCATATCATACCGAAAGGGGTCTTGACGTCAACCGTACCGAGAGATTGGGTATCCGGGTTATCTCCGAAGCGAACAGAATACCGACCTGCTGTTGTGTCCAATTCAATACTTGGTAACTTTTTCTGTAATGCTTTGACTTGATTTTCACCAGCAGTTGAGATACCAGCGGCGCCAGTATCAGGCATTATACCTTGGAAAACATCGGAATCGTATCGACTCTGGAAATGGAAAAGGTGAGAAGGTCCATCGGCTTTTCCATCATATGGGTCGCTACCCGTCAAGGCGTGCATAACGCACTGGTTATTGAGCAGGTTGGTCGTGATGCGGCCATTTATGCTACCACAGGCCGTGTGGAATTGGTCAAATTGTTTAGAGCCAGACTTATCCGGTGTACTCGCGAGCCAGGCGTGGAAATCTTTGCTATCCGAGTCTTTGTCTAAATCTTCTTCGGTATCAATCCCTTCATAGTTAACAAGAAACGCTTCCAAGTCTTCATAAATCTCCATATCTTGCGCATAAGAGCGCAAATCGCTGCGGCGTTGCTTGCGTTCTTCCGGGGTGTGCCGGGTTGACCAACATTTGGGCTTGCCACAAACGAAGCATTTCTTTTGCTGTCTCCCACTGTGGCCGTTGTTTACTTGGAAGTCACCTCGAGGAAAGCTGCGACTTTGGTAACCGCCGCGACCGCGTGGATGAGCATTACTAATGTATCTTCGGTCGACGTAGTATTGGTTATTCTCGTTTGAATTTTCCTCAAGAGCCATTGAGTTAAATGTTCTATGTAAATTTGTATGTGTTCTCATCCACATGCCAACGGCGCTTCGAAGATCAGAAGTAACACCTTCAAAAGTCGATGCCGGGCGCACTAAAACAATAGAGCAGGCTTCAACTCCCTGGCATGCGCTAATTAACTGCCCGGAAAGACTGTGATTATCATTATAATTATGTACTGGGCCTTGATGGACTTTTTGTAGCTTGTCGATAACCAATTCAAGGCACTCAGACATGTTTTTCTCTGTTTGCTTCTATCACACTTTTCAGCATTGTTGAGCGCCACTCCATAAGGTAGGCTTGATAGTTTTCAGGCGTGTGAAAGTAAGCTCGAGTCTTGTTAACCATTACTTCGAAACTGAAGTTCTGTCGTGCTAAATGCTGGTAATAGAAATCCTGAGCCTTCCCCTTCAACATGGTAGAATAAGCCACACTGTACCTATCGGGGGTAACTCCAACTTTATCACACAAATCATAAAATATTCGAAGTTTCGAATCTAGGACATCGTAAAAGTCACCGCCAAATTTGTTCTCGGGATTGCCATAAAGCTTACTCAGATCCATCAATACTTTCGCCACAGTAATTTTTGCAGGCACTTGGGTGTCACTATTGGTAAGAGAAGTGAAAGTTTGAGCTTGGGGGTTACTAGGTTGGAACTGAGACTGTGATGAAGAAAATTCTGACTCAAGGGCAGCGGATTTTGCAAAAGGAGATTATAATTTGGAAACAGAGGTTGGTTGTGACATTTCCTGGCAGCGGTTACGCGATATGAACTCCTGCTGACCATCGAAGTCGGGGTTATAACGCCGTGACTTGAACTCAGTACCTTTTTGTAGGTGCAACTCGAGCTCGTCGGCTGGCCATTCTGGGCATTGGTCACACTTTAGCAAATGAAAAAGTTGGTCCGAAACTTGGCCTCGACCACCAACGTAAACTCCGCTATTCTTGAGACGGTCCTTAAGCTCCCTGCGAATGTTCTTATTGGCTACCTTGAAGATATTGACGGTCCAGCCGTCAAAATCTTCCTTGAATTGATTGAGGAGCGCTTTGTCGAACTTCTTGCTTGATTTGTAGAGCTCAAGGCAATCTACAATGTGGGTATTAACGTGTTCTGGTACTACTTTACTCTCGTCTTGAGTATTGATTTCTTGGCCGCTAAACTTAATATCGATCGCCGCTACTACCCATGCCTTATCTAGGAGGTCAGACATGATGAAGACTAACTGTAGGCTTGTATAGTGGTGCTAAAAGACGCGTTATGTCAAAGCCTTCGGCTGGCTTGATCTTGCAGACCGATGGATTTGATGGATGTAAGCTTTGTACGCGTGAGTTTATCGTGCGTGATGGACGCAGGTAAAACAAGCAACTTATAAAGAGTTAGGGACTAACTGGCCGTCACCCTGTTTAGAGTTTGTTATGCCCTTAAGAGTTTCGTCGCCTGACCGCAGACTTCTCTCTTCTTCGTACACCGTCAGATCAATAGATCTGAAGTGTCGCTTCTTTGTCGAGTGCTGGGCCTGACCGCGTTAACACTTACCCAAACGGAATACCTTGCTGCTCTGTGGTTGTAAGACGAAATTTGTCAATTCAACCACTGATCAGTGTTGGTATGACAAAGGTCATACGCTTAAAGTTAATAAGTGCACTTAGAACGATGAGAGTACTGCAGTACGTAATGTGAACAGTCGTTCATATGATCTTCAAATTGATAAAATGTATGTCTTCTTCTCTCTAGAGTTATGAGGTTGGTATCTACATTCGGATAATTATTTACCCGATATAAAGGGACTACTGTCAAACCTCGCTATAAGGATAGTGGGTCGACCCTAGTTTACGAGTTCCTATTGGTTACCTTCATCGGAGCCTCCAATCACAGGCCTTAATTTGGGGTTGACCCACTATCCTTATAGCAAGGTTTGACAGTACATGTACAAAGGAAAATGTTATGCGTCGTGCAGGGACCACCAACTTCAATACCAAAATAGTCTTAGTCAGATTGATCGTTCCGACAAACAGTTTTCGACATATTATTGCCGGCCGGTTGATTTTATATGATTTTCCTAGCGCCAGCCTCACGATTAGGTCTCCATTGATTTCTCAGCCTCGGGACCTTCAATGGTGATGTGGCATCATCGAACTATGTCACCTCTTTGTACCGGTCTTGTCATAGTCTAATTGCTTACCCTAACGTCAAGCTGAGATTTTTCCGAATTTACTAATTACTGATTTAATTCCTCATGAAACCTTAACACTAGAACGTCGCGTCGCAATTGCTCTTCTACACTAGCACGACAGACTTCGCATCAGGCAGTCTAAAAGTGTGAAGATGCGAGTGCTTTCGATTTCGTTTATTTTGCTTTGCATTTTCCAAATTGTTGCCTGTGTAGAAGACTTTTACCAGGTTTGTCGCGCGAAACTACGATGGCCTCACTTAAACTGATTCCTTGCTAGCTTCTCGGTGTCGACCGTAAAGCTTCAGATCAAGATATAAAGCGCGCTTATCACAAACTCAGCAAAAAATATCATCCCGATAAGAATCTGTAGGGCTCCCCAAAGTCATTTATTACGAGAAATAAATTTTAACTACACTGACACTAGTCAGAGGTAACAAAGAAGCAAAACAGAAGTTTGTCGAAGTAGCCGAAGCATATGAAGGTCTTTCAAACCCCGAATATCGCAAAATATACGACGTACATGGATATGAAGCTCTCAAACAGCGACTGCAAAATGGAGGAGAAAGTCACCACGATCCTATGGATCTATTCGCACGTTTTTTCGGCGGTGGAGGAAGACCTTTCGGACAGCAAGGCCAGCGACAAGGTCCCGACATGGAAATACGAATTGGGATTCCTCTGGCACATTTCTACAGTGGCCACATTACTGACGTTCAGTTGGAGAAGCAACAAATCTGTGATGAGTGTGACGGATCTGGATCTTCCGATGGTCAAGTAGAGACCTGTCACGAATGTCATGGTCATGGTATTCAGATCAAGAAACACATGCTTGCGCCGGGAATTTTCCAGCAAGTCCAGGTGTCTTGTGAAGCATGTGGGGGACGAGGGAAAACAATCAAGCACAAGTGCCCTGTTTGCAAGGGAAATCGAGTGGTACGAAGAGTTAGCACTGTTCCATTAATTGTCGACAAAGGCGCGCCAAATGGAAAGGTGATCCGATTCGAAAATGAGGCAGATGAAAGTCCAGACTTGATATCTGGCGATCTCTACGTTACGATCGTAGAAAAAGAGCCTAACCTAGAAGAAAACAACCAGCTTAAGGTTGATGGCACCTTTTTTCGTCGCAGAGGAGATGATCTTATTTGGAAGGAAGTTCTCTCTGTACGAGAAGCCTGGCTTGGCTCTTGGACCCGAAACCTTACTCATCTTGATGGACACATTGTACCTCTTGGTCGGCGTCGAGGAGAGGTAACCCAACCTGGACACGTAGAGCGCGTGATTGGTCAGGGTATGCCGAAATGGCATGAAGATGGAGATAGTGTTTATCACACGACAGAGTACGGAGACTTACTCATTGAATATACGGTGATATTACCGGATCAAATGACTGACAAAATGGAAAAAGATTTTTGGGATCTGTGGGAGAAATGGCAAAAAAAGAACGGAGTTGATCTTCTGAAGGATAGTGGCAGGCCAATTGGACCTGTCACTTCTGAAAAAAAGGATGAGTTGTGAATTACATGTAACTTATATCACCCTGGGAAGAGATTTGTAAATTTATGAATGGGGATACTAAATATGATGCTATTGTATGTATGAGAATTGGGCTTTGTGGCAAAGTATAAATGGTTATTAGATTGTAAAATTTCAAAAGCTACCTTGGCGCGAAGACCCCGTTTTGAAATACCGTCTTGATGTGTTTCCGTTGGCTGTAGAGCCCTTCCCGGTGCTTAATAGCATTTCGGCGCTTTGCTTGATATAGCGATTAAAGATGCGCTATTGTTACTAGCGTCTGGCCCAGGCTGGGCAGCCAGATTCAGTCAGCTGGCCCGAGCAGGGATCGGGGCGAATAACAATTTGCCTAGTTTTCGCAAAATTAAGCAAGAAGACGCTAAGAACTGTGCCTTGATTAAAGTGCAGACTGGCCTATGGCTCGAGTCTGGTCGCCCAAATTCCTAGTCACTGGGTTGTATCAATTGTTGTGTTGTTGTGTCATTGCAGTTAGTTTAGTTAGGGTGTGAGTATCCTAGTATTATACAGTAACGAAAATATCTGCCCCAATTCAATGTCGAGCCGAAATTGACGTCCTGCAGATTTCTAGTATTCCATAATTCATTTGTTCATACTATGCCGCAATAAATTGACATTGCACCTTGACCTACAACTTCAGCAACATGCAGTTTTATGAATGAAGTGATCGCTTATGTATTTCATGCCAATCAGCTATTCCCTTACGGAGCCTCGCTCGACCTTCGGCTTCGGCTTCATTTAGTCATGTTATTAAAGTAATCACTTGCATAGTTCATGTTGATCAGATTTTACCTTAAGGGCCTCGGCAGTATATTTGACTTCGTTCACTCTTGCCGGTCAAGTAATATCACTCTTGCCCTTTTTCTATCATGAGGTCCATTATCTTGCCTTGACCTTCGAATTTTCTCATGCTTGTGATCCAGGAACAACTGTGTTTCATGTTGATTGAAAATGCCATTGTAAGAGAGCTTTGACTTCAGGCCTTGACCTTTGGCTCCAACTTTGTTCACATCTGATTTAGTCTTCATTTTTTGGACTAGCCCGTTTTCCAGGTTCAGGCAATGCGCCTTAACCTTCGACCTCAGCATAATGGCTCTTCTTGTATAATGGTAACTGGTAATTTTATCTGTCACCTGGGGTGAGTGTAAGATTAGAGACACAGAGCATTGGGCTAGTGTGCTTACCACCGATTTTAGTGGATTTTTGACGAAGAGCTTAGATAACCACGCCCCAACTTTCGGCTTCAGCGATGTAGATAGAGAGAGTGCTCACCGCATCTGTTTCCAGAGGAACTTTGCCTGTCTCTCGAACTTCTTCCTCAGTGGTAACAAATATGCCAGTGCTGTCATCTCGTATTGCAGTGTAGCAGATTTCTCCCCACTGATATGTATCTGGGATGGCAATTTGTAGTGATTCAGGATTCAACCTCGACAATCCTGGGAATTCCAGTTCCTCGATTTTTAGTTTGTTGTAACCTCGGGCTGTGCCGTCAGTGAAGTTCCCTGGGATTGTTAGTGTAGTGAATGATGGAGAAGTCTTAGGCTTTGCCACTATCATTGGTTAATATTCTAATTTCTGTGGAAGTTTGCATCAACTCGGGCTTTACCCTCTTATAGAGGTGTTGCCCTTGTGGCTAGAGCTTCAGTGGGCGTAACTTGGGCTTCGCCCTCGGAAGTTTGCTTCGTATCTTGCATATTATTTTACTGTCATCGTTGATGGGAAGCTTTGAACAGGTCAAACTACCTCCGGTGACGATGATAACATGAGATGGGGATTTAGACTGATGATGATATTGGGCAACCAACTTATTATGAAAAGTTTCTTCCCAGCCACGCTATTCCTCATTCAGACCTATTGAATCACGTCATTACTTTTCTTTAATTACAATTTTTACCAGCCAGCCAAATTATTGGTCAGATACAAAGCTAATCACCCAGTCCGTCCTCTTATTCGTCTTTACCCCGAGCGCACATTTGAAGCGAGAAATAAGACGCTAAAAATAGTTCCTCGATTAGTAGTATGGACTAGCCTTGTCTCGAATCTGGTTACCCGGATTACAGTCAAACCTTGCTATAAGGATACCTCACCATAAGGATAACCTCTACAGGGGCTCAGGGGTAAGTGAAGGCAGTATGTCTTTGCAGGGTTTTTAGTTGCCGATTATTATACCAATATGGCAGTTTACTCTATTGATCTTTTCTAAGCGAGGCCATATTATGATAAGCTCAAAACCTAGATATCAATTTAAGGTGAGAGATTTCTTGGCGACGAAAGTGAAGGCAGTATGTCACTCTTGGCTAAATATTGAATGGTGTCTTAAGAAATCCACATCAAGGATAATATCAAGGATATCGATAGATCTATCTCAAGATTCTAATATACAAAATGTTCCTAATATGAAGTTGGACCCCCTTGAACTCTAACTACCTCTTCACATCTCTTTGACATGCTTAGAATGAGTGATCGAAGCTTATCCTC
>JAKRRZ010001450.1:0-11291 GCA_022627015.2 Podosphaera aphanis
GCCAGTTTGAGCGGCCTGCAGCCTGTTGTGTGCTCTAGCATGAGCACGGCGTCCAGATTCCTCAGTTCGACGCTGTTGCCAGATCACAGGGTCAAGAATCGGAGGATCAGGTATAAGCTGCTGGTAAGTAGGCTGCAGACGAACAAAGCGCCAATGTTGATGGAAATCGTTGATCATTAGACCTGAACGAATGAATAAGCTTAACTTGGCCAGAGTTAGGGTCCTAAAGTTAAAATACCTCGATTTTGTGACATTCGCTCCTGGATGATGTGCCAACAGGGCATACCAATCGACTTATTGAATGTCCCAGTACAAATGGAACTCTGTCCATACCGCGTTCGCAGTTCCTCATTCCGAGCATATTTGACCTGCTTGCAGGTTTCATGAAGAGCAAAGTGTGAAATTCTGCCCAGAACTCCGTAGTAGAGTTCTCCAGAAATTCCTGCAGGCAAGCTGTCGCGTGCTCTTGAGCGTTTGATTCTGATTTCGTTGATCTGATCAGACAGTGCCAGCTGGATCGAGGCCCAAACAGACGATAGCTTCTTGGTTGGAGTTCTAATCCATCTCTTAAGCACAGCGTGTGCACCTTCGAGCCTGGAGACTGTCGTCGTGTTCCGATTGAAGAATTGATTGGTCCAGGCATGCACGATGTTCATGTGCCGGGGCTCCAACCATTGCTGAAGGGCATACCTCACGGCATCTTGCTCAAGGGTTTTGGTTGTGTGCCGAGCAAGATCACCAGGTGAATTGGCTGGCGGAAGTTTCTGCAATTAGCCCTCGTTGTAATTGAACCCTGTTTTTAATTCTTCGCCTCTGTTTAAATATTCTTCGGGTGTCATTGAGTGCACGACATCTGGAAAGAACCTTTCAAATTCCTTCCACCATTCTTCCGTTTCGAATCTGGCTTTGCAATTGACCATCAAATTCTTGCATATATGCCAGAAGCAGATGATTTTGCTGGTCTCCGAATCCTATGGTAAACAAACTGTTAAGATTATCAACACCAAAAATGTCCAAGAGAGGCATGCCAAACTTGCTTGTCTTATACGTGCAATCCATGGGGATATCTGGACTTTCGTTCAGCAACTCGATGGATCGTGTATCCGCAACAATTAAGTATTTGATGTGGCCTAAACCATCCTGGCTATACTCAAAAAACACACTTCCGTTCGCACGTTGCTGGGTCAAATAGTTGATGAATGCTTGGGGAGTTAAAAGGCCGTGTTGGCTCGAGCGATATATCTGGGCGTTAAAGTTGTGGATATCACGATGGTTGACCTCAGGTACATGCTCCCGGTTCTTCAAGGTTGCTACGGTCCTGGATGCTGGAATACACGTGCTGAAGTTGTCACGAACCAGTGCCATTTCATCTTCGTTGAGACAACGGTGCTCTGGGAAAGACGATGGGTCAGCGGGCTCATGATTGTGACTGATACTCTCTGTATCGATACTCCCATCTTCTGCTTGTAGAAAACAAATATCCCATGTGCCATCAGTCCTCTCCCTAGCTTTGAACCTGAAGGGGCAATTTGTCTTCCGAGTGAGTCGCTGTCGCTTTCGACATGGTTCATCAACTTCACTGTGGTAACAACCACCCTTCTCGCAGATCAGAATCTTCATTGTTCTGCCTCTCCTCTTCGAAGAACTAGCAATCGTGATAGCATATCCGGCAGCTTTAGCATGGCCTTGTCCAGCCTCGTGTAAGGCTTCAAATGAAGCGTAGGAACCAGCAGGAGGAGCAGAAAGAGCTGTGATAGGTGAGGGAACCATTTATATGGTTCGATAAAGGGAATTCTATAAAAGTTAGTTTTTTTTTTTAAAAAATCATTATTGTGTATGCAGCCTGAAGCTATGACACGTATGATTACGAAAGTTGTTTTTCTCATAGAATGACTCATTTTAACGTTATGGAACACTCATACTCAGATTTCATTTGCAGATACCACTACGAGGATAACGTCTTGCGACATGTAACCTCTTCCGTGAATACCCACCACAGGGAAAAGCGGGAAAAACCCATGGTTATCTGGATATGCTTTCATCAAACTATGAGAAAAACACCACCGCGAGAGAGTGTGGTTAACGGGTCTTACTGGATTCGAACCAGCTTTCTCCTGTCTCGAGTGGAGCATGTGTCCAATCTGCCTAGACTCTACTTGGGAGAACGGCCCGGACGGTGTACCACACCACCATCCGACCCTATAGAAATTAGTTATACTGGCACACAGTGGACGTGCTTAGAGTAGAAAGGTGTTGTCGCACATGATAGTCCTTCAAAAATGAATTGAATTAGGTGTGGAATCTTGGTCGTATAAGACTGAGGTACTGCGTGGACTTTGATTGAATGAATAATAAGTACGAGATTATATCACTGATGGCGCGTGTGAAAGTTGTGAGATATTACAATGTTCTGGTGTAGGAAAGAACTGTAAATAGTGTACATAGACATAATATTATGATGATCACAATCATTTATTACTATAGCAACATTGAAACTAAAAGTTTTTGTAACTAGTGACAGAATTAATTTTCACCGCTCGACAGATTTGGCATTCAGAAGCGGTGAGATGGGATTTCACGGGGAGGGACTTCCCATATCCAAAAAGGGGGACTGCGTATATCACGACTCTGAGTTTCAACGGATCGCATGCTCGGGCCTCCATGTTACATTCTCCTTTTGGCTAAAGTGTTTTCAAAACTTGTATTAAAGTGGTATAAGTACAGGACTACAGGGCTAAGTTTTCCAGCCCTGAGGCTTCTCTGATCAATCTCCTTGTTAATATGGAAGCTATCTGCATGATCCTTAACGAATTTGGGTGAGGCTCCCCACAAAAGAGTCAGGGCTTATCAGCAATTGGAACATGGGATTGGTCCAGTCCCCTGGTGAAATATTTTTGTAGAATGTTCTCACCCTTGCATTTTGCACTAAAGTTTCAGAGTAACGGCTTAACGAACATGATGTGGTTACGATATTTATTAAAATTCACGGAAATTGACTATTACTTGTACAACTAGTAGGGAGGGGATATAACCACCTTGAACCTGGATAACGGCCTCGTGTCTATCATGTATGCTCCAAAGAATTGGCAAAAGCCTCTCAGGCCTTGTGCACTCTCACCATCGCCATACCTCTAACAAAATAGGTTGTACCTGAGCTCTACTACGCTGCCTGCTACCAATGGAATCCCCATGATGATCTTGTATGAAAGTTTTTATCAGACTCTATGCATTATCGATATGATTTAGATCTGGGGAGAACGGTGGCCAAGCTAATGGTACAACTCCATTTGCCTGAAGGTATTCTCTAGCAGGTGCCGTGGTATGAACAGGCCCGTTATCATGCATAAGTGTCACGAGGCCATTTTTTGATAGGAGATAGCTGACAAAGCCTAAAGCCTTGGGCATGATATGTTGACAATAGCTCTCGTCAGCGATCGGGCCCAAGTCACTTTCTCAAAACAACACAAGGACCAGCCTGTATCTCTGGAAAAAGTCCAAGAGGATCCAGGAATTTTTTGCCTTGCACTTTTCGATGATTCATGTACTGTTATTTATTTTAATCTCTCCGTTGGCCTTTTTATATATTTGATATTATTATTGGACGTGAAATGCGTTGGGACTAATCTTTATCGCGACATGTATTTTAATGGCTGAGTCAACGCTGATGTACGTTTGATCAGTCTAGAAGACTATACACCGATTATCTACGGTGAAATTGAGGTATTTATCCGCACACTGTATTCGTAATATTTTGTACTGGTGAGTTAGCGAGATTGGAAGTTTTCAATTTTGGAATCTTGATTTGATCCGATTTCTTTAATCTCTCGATTGAGTTGGTTCAAGTGACGACCTTGAATTGTCGAAGCCTCGGGGGAGGGGGGTTCATGTTGTGAGGCGGTTTGAGTAACTCTTGAAAGCTGCTGGTATGTCGTATTGAAAAAGCTTACCTCAGAATTAAATTGAAGATCAAAGTTTTACTTTCGAGTGAGGATTTAGGTTCGGAAAGTAGATGGCAGTTATTGAATACGCATGGTAAACGGAATCAACGACTATTTTGGAGTTGTAGTAATAGTAGTAGAAGTTCATTTATTACGTCTGCGGATAGCGTGCAGCCACGTACCCTAGTGTTCCCTATTGGGACGAAAGACGCCAAGGAGTAGGCTTCTCTCGGTCACTACAGCTAGATGAAACAACATTTACATAGAACATTCATGCCGCGGGTGCATTTGCCGGTACCACTGCAGGGTGTCACATCTTGAGGACTTACACCCCTTCCCTCAACCGTGAATACCCACCCAAGGAAAAACGCAGGTAAAAACCTTGAGCTACCCCAACATGCTCCATCATCTAACTGCATCAACCGCGAGGAGAGTAGTCTCACAATGTCTTTACTTCATGTCGTTATAGGTGTTCAGACTACAAGACCTTCCGTGTGAACATGACCCGAATGATGGACCATCACATCATCCTTTGTTGAAAACTTGGCGCGCACAACACTCAATGTAAAAAATCTCTGGACCAAAAGGCTTCCTTACCCCTCCAGCACACCTCTTCTTCTTCTTCCTCGCTATCCTTCTCCCTACTTCAGACGTGTATCTTCCATCGAAAATATGCACCCTAAACCTCCTGAAAATTCCTGCAACTTTGTGCCCGGGTCTTTATTCCTCCGTCGGGTATCCATAACAACGAGAGCGTGTAGTTGGAGTCGATAGACGTGAATAATCCGAATGAGAAAGATGCCGCAATCGATAGAAAATTTCTGTCGTCAGGATGGGTGGCAGAAAGTGAGTCGTTCGGAAGGTTGTGTTCTCATCAAGGGATATCGGCCATCTGACTAGATTATTCAAGCAGAGAGGTATATGTTTGCGACCAAGACTGGATTGCGCTTCTCTTCTTGGCTATCTCAGATATGCGAACATACTGAGCGTTTACAGCCGACACCGCGAGAAGGTGAAGGGCTCGACTTTGCCGGCCTATTTTGGGGTTGGAGAGTGTGTGGCGGAAGGATCATAGTCGGTGGGGAAGGAAAAATGTGTGACATGAGGCCACCAAGCCTGGGTCCCTATCCATGAAGATTATGTAAAGTAGCATGGATACACCCCTGAATGGCATCGCCGATTGTAGGGGGAAGAATGCCCTTGTAGCCCTGTAAGTCTTGGTATATTAACACAAGACTCATGAATGACAAGACTTAATTGCAATATTGAATTACGGGCTTTAGTGATACAGTTGATATGCACTGTAGACAACCTTACTGCAAACAAGTTTCCTCTCAATCACGTAAACGCTTTTCATCAAGTTCGCACATCTTGTGATGGTCCAATATTTAACTTAAAAATCTCTGCACAAACTTTCAATGTCATCAACCACTTTTTAGTTACTTGCTTTGAAAACTATACGAGTAATAACATTTATTTCATGTGGACTCGATTAGGATTAATAATTATTAGCTAGTTCAATTCCCGGGAAGAGGTAAAGCAGCGTTTATAGACATCGATGATTCAAGAAGAATTTCTGGGACATAGATTTATAGATAACAAAAGGAAGACGGACACCTTTTGCAGTTATTATAACTAACGATTTGACACTTGAATGAGGTGACCTAGAGCGCAGTGATTGCAGTTTATATCTAGTTAGTTCATCACTCGTGTGTGATTTAGAGGAAGATGATCTTCTTCAATTTAAGAAATGTAACAAAATGGTCTTCCAAGTCACTTGCGAATGTGAGGGCCGGCTATGACTACTTGGGGGTAGAAGAGCCCTTCATCACATCCGGTTTGTCGCTTTACAGATCTCAGATAGGATACAGATGCAAGGTCTTGACGAGATGCCTCTTATTCCTCAACGAGCTCATCGACTTCGCAATAACTAAACTTAAGTCCACGACCTGGCCTGGTCTAGTTGGATCTGGTATGTCTCTGATAATTGGGCTTACATCATAGAAAGCCGTCGAACCATCATTAGCGAGCCGATCAAGTTAGATTATTAGCTCTAAGAGCCTGACATGTTTGTTTAGTGATAGTTGCTGGGGGCAAGATTTCGTATTTTCATTACTTGCAGAGTTCGTCGATTGTATTTATGTTCATGTCTTTATTTAACGTCTGACGAGTCGCATACAAAGCATGGACCCTATATTCCCTATTGGGACAAAGGACGGTCCATAAAGACACTGCTGCTAGAGACAAGATTTACAGAGTGACTAGAAAGCATTCACATAGCTACCCTGGGAGCACTCGTAGCTGATGGTCAGCCAGCCCTCTTATCTCACTCCGACCCCCCAATCAAAACTCAGAATGCCCATAGTATACCCCTCAAAGCCATTAATCCATCATGGTGTTCAATCCAAAGTCTCCGTGAAACCAGCTCATTCTTTCCCTGGGAATTTCCCATTTGAATCCTTGCCTTCCTGAGCAGATTAGAGCTGGATGTCTCTCCAAATTTGTGCTCGTCAGCTTATTCCTCCTTCGGGTGCACATAGCACTGATGGCGTATAGATAGAGTCCGAGAAGGCGCTAGACAGAAGATCTTATCCTTGCGTAAAAGGCTTATCAATGTGAGACTTGGGTAAATCGAGTGTTGGTGGCAGAGAAAAATGTACTGATCAGAACAGGACTCGCGGAGAAGGATGGGACGAGAAAGGATTCGACGAAGAGGAGATTTTCTGGGCAACTTCGTTCTGGTTGCGACTCTTCTTGGTTATCTCAGAAATACAGCAAACATCCTGAGCGTTTCCAGCCGGTACCGCGTGAAGGTGAAGCGTTCAACTTGTACTTACTATCTTTGTAAAAAATAATAGGTAGAGTCACGTGGGTGATTATGGAAGTACTCGAGCCTCAGATTTCTGGATTTACATAACTTTTGTAAAAACTATGCATCGCCTGAAGGTTATGAACAAAAACTTTTCCTGTCTTGCTCGACCTCATCCATTGTCACCATTTGACATCATACACATCAGCGATGTCGTAATAATAACTTTCACTACTATCATTCTTTGCTTGAACTAAATATTTCTTTAGTAGAATTTAATTTAGGTTTACAAATCCTAGAAAGAAGACACTCTGAAGTAATATAAATTTTGTAACAATGAATTCACCGCAGACGCCTTCAAGACCATCACGTCGTCAATATCCATAACGTTTATCACGAGATCAGCGAGTCCAAGTATCTCGACACCAAAGAAGTTATCAATCACCATAACTAATTATTTGCAGGTCAGAACTTTAGCGAATGAGGGCTACTCCAGAAGAAAAATTTCACAAAATCTCGCAATCAGCTACAGACAAGTTTGCTACACCTTAGAAAATGCTGATCTTTCTCCGGAAAAATTCGACAGGTCGGCCCCTGTTCTGAGCAAATCTCAAGTTGAAGAGATAGAATCTTTTGTTTGTTCATCACTTGAAAACCGACCAATCTCTTACCTTCAGCTCGCTAATTTTGTCTTTCGGCACTTCGGCGTGAGCCAGAAGGTGATTCGACGGGAAATCAAGAAGAGAGGATACACTCGTCAGGTCGCCGCTGCAAAACCTCCTCTTTCCCCAGAAAATATGAGGAGGCAATTTCAATTTGCTAGCAATCATCTGCATTGGGAATAAGACGATTGGATGAGAATCCTATGGACAGATGAAACTTGGTGACCGGTGGTCATCGTAGTAGATGCTGGGATACAAGGAAGGTCAGTATTACTTGTAATTATTCACCAAGTCGAAACAGTCATACTTAGTCTATCACCCAAGGTAAGCGAAGTCTACGATACTAAATATGTCGTTGAAAACATTCGGAAGCGAATTGGGTGGATGTTTTGGGGTTCTTTTTTTGGGAGAGAAAAAGGCCCTGGTTTGTTTTAGGATAAGGAGTGGCACTCTATCACAGCAGCCTCCTACAGTGAGAGAATAGTACCTCTCATGCATGGGATGGTCTCCGTGAGACAAGATTTGCAAGTGATGCAGGACAACGCTCCTTCTCACAAGACAGCACTGTTGAAATTAGTGACTCTAATTATGCAGACAGTCAAAGCGCTATAGGACATGCTAACTGTCCGGGTGCAAACTGTCGTTAGCCACACAAATTAATTAGACCAAAATACTTCGCTTAGGTGTATGTATATGGATCACTAGGTTCACTCCTACGCACAACGCTTGTATATATAATTAGTACTCTGTAACCTAAGTGGGAGTAATTAACAACTCCTCACTTCTGTTGACAGACTCTTATCATCCCACTCGACGTCTCTCGTGATATATTCTACCAAGGCTTATACCTTGAAGCTTGATCTCCCACATTTTCCTACAAGACAGAGCATTCTTGGTTTCGGATAACGCTAGTGAGGGTGAAGATCTTCAGCCTGTAATACATGACCACTAAGCTGAAGTTCTTTGATACGATGACTGCATGGGAGACCCATTGTCATCTCAAAAACCCCAGTACAAATTCCCTAAGGCGGAACGTTAGGCTCCAGGCTCTTTAAGAATTTCTGGTATCGGCTGTAGACTCTCCAGAGGCTATACGCAGGCACATCATTTATAATTTTTCGAAAATTTGGTATTCGGTGCTGATGCGCGATGACATTTTTTGCGCTGCTTAGCTTCTGCCGCAAGCCATCAAGTTGGTTTTCCAACAAAAGCTCAATGGAATTCACGACCATGCGAAGGTCGCCTGTTGAATAGCCCAATTGAGTTTTTAGAGCTCTGTGGGCACTTTCCGCGCGTTGAGTAGTGGTAATGTCGAGATGCAGGAGCTTGTTTGTGTGGCATTTCACAAAATAATGCCTCCAGGGAATAAGCCAGGTCTGTTGCACATATTTGATTATTTACTCGTAGCTTTTCCACGGATTCTGATAGGCGGTCGCTGCGTCTATGTGAGACTCTGGGATTCCTGATTCCGATTCTAAAAATGGATTGGCATGGTTATGATTCTCGGACAGCGTGTACCGATCCTCGAATTTCTTCCAATTATCCATGTAGTTTATATCTGTATTTCTGTAAACCACATTTTCCCAGTCTTTTATTAGATCTTTTACCAGCTCTGTTTGCATCAATAACTTCGAGGCATAACCTCTAACATCCATGTTGATGTGCCACACGCAGAGAACGATGCTAGTGCCGGAATGTAACGATTGAATAGCCCTAATGAGAGCAATTTCACGATCTGTTACCCAAACAACTGGGCTTGAAAGATGAAGCATGATGAAAAGTGATTGTAATCCAGTCTTTAGAGCCCACTCATAGTCAGCTTGGGTCTCACCGGAGAGGAAACAAGAACCAATGTTGAAACTTGTGCCCAGGCATGTTTGTCCCATAATATTGAGAAGTGGCATCTTATACCTATTCGTTTTATGGGTACAGTCAAACGTAATGACCTGACAATTGTTTGCCAGATGCTCTCGGGCAGTGGGAACATGTGCCAGAAAGAGACGAGTTATTCTCGAGGTCACCGAATCTTTTTCAAGAATGTGAAACCATGATTGTCGTTCTCTCAGCACAAGAATCAGAGCTTGAGTGGGGGTATCGTTTTTAGCTCCGTAGCACAGAGCACACCCTTCGTGTAGTATATATCCTTGAGCTTCAATATACATTCAGTGCCCTGAATCTTACTCTGGGACCTGAACTCATTTATAATTTGACGAGGTCTAATGCCGCATTTCGTGGCATTCTGGATTCTCTCAACTTTTTCTGCTGTCATGGCCTTCTCTCTATGAGAGACATGAGCTATGGCGTTAAGGCCTACGTGATTGTGGTCACCACAGTTTAACTTCAAGCTCCAAATTCCTCTATTTTCCCGAGCAGTCAAGCGGAAAGGGCACCCCATCATCTTGGAAGGACGCTTGCGCTTACCGCCTGTTGGAGCTTGAGCCTTGCCCCCCTTTGAACACCCGATTATCATGACACCAACCTCGACGCCAATATGTGGAGGACTATGTTTTTTGGTTGACTTCTTTCTCAGTGAATATCCACGGGCCTTTGCAAAAGACTGTAAATCATTCATCAGGTCGTCGGGGCTTCCACGAAATTCAGTGTAAGGCGGAGCAGTTAACCTAGGAATTGCCGATTCTTCGTCAATGGTAAGTGTTTCAGAGAAAGAATCGGCGGTCCTTTCAACGTTCGACATAGAGATAGACATGATTGAAGTTGGATGGTTTTAGGATTGCTGTAATGATAAAAATCTGAAAAGTATCAGCTGTGGTGCGTACTCTGAAGGGGGAGACAAGATTCCTAGGATAATAATTCCAGAAAGGGGTTGCAACACAGAAATTGAGGGCAAAGTTGCTTAAATTTTCACTTGATGAAAGTCGTGTTTATGTCTGTTGCTAGCTAACGAAAGTAAACAAAAATATTGATGCATAATAACTTCGAGTTTACATAACTATGAAATCTGGGTATTTTATGGGAATTCTTATCCAATCAAAATTTATGTCTCTTTATTTCTTAATTTGGGTCTTAAACTGAAGATCTGGGTGTACAGGGCTACAGGGGTAAAATTTTCGCCCTTGCCATATATTTATGTACATACAAAGGCGCAAATTTCTATGTGAATGTGTACATAAATCTATTGCAAGGGCGAAAATTTAAGCCCTGTAGCCCTGTACATGCAGCCACTTTTTCAAATTGCAGATCGTGAGTACACGAAGGAGATTGGGGTTATAATAAATCAAGTAGCGAATTCAAGATTCATATAGTTATGGTGGAAGCTTATACACTTACTAGTAAGAATAACTTTTAATGTATAAAAGTGTATAAATATCTAACCAAGAAATATGGAGGGTTGGTAGATATATGAGTTGTGTAAGGTGAATATGAGTTGTGTTGGAGGTAGGAGTTATATGAGGAGAGTAAATATAATTGATATAATATATGTATCTCAGTAATAATGTTATATGTTGTGATAAAGTGAGACCAAGTAATGTGAGTTCAGTAAAGTTAGATGATAATATTTTTCGTTATTTTTTCGATATCTTTTGGAGGTTGATATCCTCATTATATACACAAATCTCAGTACCCTGATTCATGCATTAAGATTTTAATCACCTATGGTGATTGAGATTCAAACAAGTTATCCTTGATTACAAGTATAACTCGGCATGACTTATTAGTATGCCAGCCACCGGGTAGGTGGTTGGATAAATCCTGTTGACATTTAATCTAGATCCTTTTAGATTAAATGTCAGCCGCCAATTTAATATTGGCAGCTACTAACTCAATGTCATGTCACATTTCAACACCAACAACTATGCTTATCTAGTGATATCATCTTATCCCTGCTGCCCTCATTAAAAACCAATGTACAATTTATGTACT
>JAKRRZ010001451.1:0-11284 GCA_022627015.2 Podosphaera aphanis
ATTGGCAACGAAATATCTCAAGAAAGGAGAGAGAGATTCACCCAGAGCTCAATTGATAACTGGCTAGTAAGGTCTTAGGTATGATATTTTTATTCATGACTTCATAGAGTTGATAAACAGAGACAGGATAGCGTTTCAAGGCAAAAGGATTTCTGAGATATGATTTTGGTTGGGTATGAATTTCGGAGTTAGGTATACAGTAGTAGCAATAGCCTTATCAAAGTTTCTTCTAGAAGTTATTTAAGATTTTGTCACCATGAAACTATTGTAATGTCTTATAATTATAAATCTTGCATGTCCTAATGTTTACGTAAATTTTCCTTCCCAAACAAATCTGAGTGTGGTACAGTTTAGTGGAATGTCTTCAAGGGCTTCTAGGAGACCATCACGTGATATTCACGTGCACAAATCCTTAAGGATAACCTTCGTATAAGGATGTGGATCGTGGTCCCGCAGGGTATCCTTATAGCAAGGTTTGACTGTACTTATAAACAAAAATCCAGGACACGCGAAGCTGCACGCCCTCCAAAAAATTATTTTTGACTCTGAAATTCTGGGCTAAATAATTATGGGTCCACGGCCGTTCTGGATCACTCCCCATACAACAGTAACAATGTTCAATCGTTAATTAGTTTACGACAAAGCCATAAATTTAGATTCGGAAACCCTAGAGTTGTTACAGAGACACTTATCTAACTGATAGGGGTCACATAATTAAATTTTATCGGTTTGTGGTAGACTAATTATCAACGAAATGCAGGGTATGTTTTATGTCGCGACTAAGTGAGACGCACCATACATTCAGGAAATTGCGGGGGGGTGCGGGGAGATGCGGGGAACAGTGCAGCATGGCAAAGGCAAAGGTGTAGGTGTATGTGGAGATGCAGCACAGCTCTGACTCGCTGTCTCGGCGGCTAACAACAGATCGTTGGCCATCGAAGGACCTGGTAATCACGATCCTGCCAAGCCGCATTATCGTCTCGCGGCGGCAGTCATTGTGCGTGCCTATCTGTGCCGTTACAAGTCCTAGCCACGTCATCGATATACAATGGGTAACCTCTGCGGTAAAGAATCTTCTCCCGACCCGTTTGCACAGCCGGGTCGAACGCTAAGCTCGGCGCCACCGTCCTCAAAGACCAGAACCGTGCCTGTTCCAACGACCGTAAGTGGTCCATCGCGGCCGCGTGAATCCAGAACGACGGCTGCTGAGGGAGATGCTGGTGATGCCAGAAGAAAGGCAGCCGAGGCGGCAGAGGTGAGACGGTTTTATCTTTCAGTCTATCAGCCGCTAACCGAATTGTGTTTGCTCTTATAGACACGAGCAAGATCAGTATCGAAAAACAAGGGTAAACTTGCAAATGCATTGCAGGAACAAAAGAAGCAAACTTGGACTAGTACGTTAGAAGGAATGAGTAAACAAGAGCTAAGGGCTCGCGAAATTGACGAAATGGCGAGGGCGCAGGCGTACAACTAGATGATTATTCTAAGGCATGAAAACACATTTATTCACTTTATTACAAGTCTAGCTAGTGTGTCGATGTCCATACGATCAACGAATGATATGCTCAACAGGTATTACGTAACGGTATATCTACCGCTGCTCGGCGCTCTCCCTTCAGCATCTGCTGCTGCCATAGTGCCCTCTTTCAACAACCGCATAAGTTCCCTCATAGCATTCGTGACTACAACCTCAGTATCACCTTCGACAAGGATATATAATTTTGGATCACCGCCAGGTTGTACTTCTTTACCGGCAGGATAAAAACTACCTTTGGTGGTAATAGATGTGCCCGTAGCCTCAAGTATTTTTGCCACATTCGTTCTATTTGTGACTGCCCATCTAGCCTTCTGAGGAAAATCGTTAATTTCAAGAGTTGCATGGAAAGCCCCAGCGTCGGGTCCTTTGTTGTCAATTGGTACACCTGAACGAAGTTGCCCAGTTTTATTTAGTCGGGCGTTAATCGCATCGATGGCAGATGTAACTTTATCGAGTGGGTTTTTGGGTCCGCCTCCAGAGGTAGACGTTGGCTCTGTGCGGTGGACAGTAATCTTACCGTCGAGATCAATACCCTTCGGAACGCCGAAAAGTTGTGGAGTGGGAATTGTGGCAGATGCTGGCTGAACCAATGAGGCAGCTTTGAGTACTACATCTTCGTCACCCTCCTTTTCATCTTTCTCTTCGTCATCATCTCCGTCCGTCTTATGAGTCTTACGCTCTCTATTCCTTGTTGCCTCCCGTTCAGCATCCAGGCGCTCCAGACCCTTCCCACCAAAACCAGAACTATCTTTCGACTTACCAGTTTTGACCTTGTCACGAAATGATTTTCTCATCGAATCTAGTCGTTCTGGAACTGGTTGGCCTGATTGCTCTAATGCCTTAGCGATCCCAACAGAGTATTGCTCTTGATCTTCTGTAATAAATGTCACTGCCGTTCCTGTATTCCCAGCTCGGCCAGTCCTCCCGGCCCTGTGAACATAATCTTCCAAGTGATTGGGCGCATCATAATTAACAACTAATTTGAGCTGTTTGACGTCCAAGCCTCGGGCAGCAACCGAAGTAGCGATCATAATTGGGATCACTCCGGCCTTAAAATCATCAATAGTAGAGTCGCGATCAATTTGATCCTTCCCTCCATGGATGGACATGCAAGGGTATCCCTTTCGCATTAGATCTTTCAATAAATCATCTGACTTCTCTTGACGGTCCACAAAAATTAGGGTTCTCGCGTCTTCATCTGTGTCATAGAGCTGTCCCAAGAGCTCGAGTAATCGGTGAAATTTTTCATTTTCTTCGCGTACTTCAACAATCTGGGTAATTTCAGAGGCGACTACGCTTCTTCCTCCCACGGTAATTTCAACGGGTGATTGAAGAGTTTTTTTGGCCAATGCATCCATGATACGAGGCATTGTTGCTGAAAAGAGAATTGTTTGACGATTGGGACGAATATTAGCAAATATTTTCATAACCTGGGGCTCAAAGCCCATATCAAACATACGATCTGCTTCGTCTAATACAACGTACGTGACCCTACGAAGATTTGTTACTCTACCAGAATTGGCGGCTAAAAGATCTATCATCCGTCCAGGAGTGCAAACGATGATCTCTGCGCCTCTTTTTAAGTCAGCTATTTGATCTTTGATTGGGGCACCCCCGTATGCGCAAACAGCTCTTAGACCCATTGCTTTCAGAAACGGCTTGCATTCCTTGTGAATCTGTGTTGCAAGCTCTCGAGTCGGGGTCATGATTAAGCCGATGGGGCCATCTGATCCCTCCAACGGTCGTTGGTCACGAATGTGGCGAAACATAGGGAGCATAAATGCCATGGTCTTACCGGATCCAGTCTTGGCGACACCAATGACATCTCGGCCGGACATGATTGCAGGAATAGCTTGCATCTGGATCGCAGTAGGCTTTTCATAGCCGAGCTTGCGAATCACTTCCAGCGACTGTATATTTAGACCGCAATGTGACCATTTTTGAACGGGTTTAGGAACGTTTTGACCAGAAACTTTGATGCCATCTAACTCAAGTCGTAAATCAGCAACTTCAGCTTCAGTCATTTCGGCAAGTTCTGCTGGCTCAGTGTAAAAATTTTTTCGGAAAGATTCAATGTTAAGGTTGGCGTAATTTACTGTTGGTAAATCTTTCTTCTTTCTAACCTTATTAGCCATGGCTAATATATCATCTGGATCGGCTTCCATAGCTTTGAATCCAACGTCATCATCCCCAAATAAAGGTTCGGGCTCTTGTTGCCTGCTCTTATTCTTTGTTTTAATGTAGGATGCATTTTCTCTTGGTAGGGCATAAGGATCACCTATTTGCTGCATGAATGCATCAAGCGGATCAACTTCTTCGTCGAGTTGAGTTGTAACTGTATGAGTCTGATCTTTCATTATTATGTCACTATCATTTTCTTCTCGTAAAGAATAGCCCTGAGAAGCCGGAACGGCGACTTCTGTCAAGGCTAATATTTGTTCCTGAATTCTTTCGTCTCGCTTTTCAGCGGCAGCCCTTGCAGCAGCGGCAGCTTCTTCTTCTGTGCCTGCATTTTCCATGCCCACATCATCGTCATCGTCATCGATTTCGGGTTCGTTAGCAAGCTTCATATCATCTTCCGTGTTTTCTAGTAGCGGTAAATTAGGTAACTTCTCCAGTTTTTTTCTGGAACTTTCGTCTTCTCCAAAATCGAGAGCTCGTTTAGAGGGAACTTTTTCATTTTCCATTGCCGATTTGGCACCCAAACCGAAAGCATTGAGATTTCCTCTCGCTTTGGGTAATGCAGAAGCTACTTCAAAGTGATTAAAATTATAAGTCATTGGATTAGGATGAACAAACCTTTAGGAGTAGTATCAAAAGCTTTCGTATTTTTCTCGGTCGGTAGGTTCCTTGATGGTAGAGTAGTGGAAGCCTTAATAACTTCTGCTATTGCCAAATCTTTCCCGAGAGTACTGATGGTATTTGAACTTCCCACAGCCTTCTTGGCGATAGCTTTTGGGTCAAATTTCCCTGCATATGGAGATGGCAATTTTTCAGTCTTACCGGAGGGAGATGCTGGAGAACCAACAACAGGTTTATCATCTATTTTTACGATGATTACAGGTGATCCTGTAGTTTCAGTCTCTTTGCGCTCCTTATCTTCGGCCATTTTCTTCTTCCAGGCTTCCAGCTTTGCTAATCTTTCTGCCTTCTTTTCTGCCTCTCGTTGGCTTGCAGTGCTATCATTTTTAGAGGTCTATCGTAGATTTAGTTTTTGTATATACCATTTGGGTCTTAATTTAATCTACCTCTTTAGATAGAGAAACTTCTGCTTTGCTGTTAGGCTTTTCTGGATTGCCGTCAGCTCTGCAGCGAGGATTAGAGTTAGTAGGTTCTTCGTATCGTCTTCGATTCCTTTCATATGGATCATCTCGCCTGTCACGATATTCTCGATCCCGACTTCTTCTTCGCCTTCTATCTGGAGACCAATCCCTCTCATTGTGCCGATTCCTGCGATCCCTAGACCTTTCCCGCCGTTCAGATCTCCGAAATTCGGGCTCTTTCCTGTCTATTGTACGTTCTCTTCTTCGGTGTAAGTCACGATCTCGGTAGCGACGCTATGCTCGAGTTTAATTAATATACCAGCAATGATAGAGAGCTCGACTTCTACATACATCTGCGCTACGTGAGCGCTGACCCAGACCTCTATTATCATCTCTTCGGTCTCGATCTCGATGTAAATCTTCCTCTCTTCTGCTTCTCTTAGAAGAGAGTTGGCTTCCTGCTGGCGATGGTGAGCGTGAATCCTTGCGCCGAGCCATGTTCGCCTCGGTCAGTGGCAATAATACTTGTATTTCAATGGACCGCTCTGTTTTCTAACACTGTCACAAAGTCGTGGAAATAAGAGTTACGACAGTCGTACACTCGTCCTTGATCGTTTGGGGTATGAAATCGGTTACTGTTATCATGAACCAGGATTTAGCCGGGATTAGTCGCCGCACTAGGTAGCTTTTGCCGAAGTTGATTGATCTCAATACAACTCGCAACAAAACCACGATACGTCAACTATAACCTGTCACAAGTTTCACGATGATTTCCACCAGCGCCCGATCCTTGGGCAAAAATGTCCTCTTAAGTAGTCACAAGACTCCATACAACGCCCTACAAAGTATCCGCAAAGTCCAGCACCCTAACATAGCCTGTCGTGTTGAAAATGCTTCTCAGACCGTCCATCTATTCTACTCTGCTAGGAAGCATTATGCAACTACAACTTCTAAGACCAAAACTCAGGCCAAAACCAAGGCCAAGGCGTCCCCAAAATCTTCTTCTAAAGCAGCAGCAGGCTTGAAGAAAAAAAAGAAAGTTGGAACAACAAAGAGCTCATCCCCAAAAACCAAAAAAGTCTTAAAAAAAAAGAAGGTTATAGCGAAGAAGACAGTTAAGAAAGTTCGTAAAGTCATAAAGAAGAAATTAACTCCAGAGCAAAAAGCAGCATTACAACTCAAGAAAGTTCGACAACTAGTTCTTTCACCCCCAAACACCCTTCCTCGATCGGCCCGCACTGTATTCTTTGCCCAGCAGATGACTGGTCAAGGGCCCAATATCAAGATAATTTTATCAGAAATTGGATCGCGATGGTCAAACATGTCTATCGAGGAAAAAGAAGTAAGTCTCTCCTCAGGATGAAGATCACGTTCTAATTTATTACAGCATTATCAGAAGATCTGTGAGAGTAATAAAGCTATTAACGAAAAAAAATATCAAGAATGGGTATTACGATACACTCCAGACCAAATACGTATCGCAAACAATGCACGAAAATTACTCAACAAGCGCTCCAAAAGACGTGTTTATTCATTGCTACCAGATAACCGTCGGCCAAAGCGGCCTCTCACGAATTTCTTCTGCTATATGCAGGAGCGTATGAACTCTGATGATATGAAAGGGCATAATTCAACTGACGCCGTCAAATTGATTGCCGAAGAATTCAAGTCGCTCTCTCCGACTCAACGAAAGGTTGGTAGTGCCCAATCAATTTACATACCTCAGTCTAACAGAATTCAGAAATTTGATGACATGGCCCGTGTTCATAAAGAGCGATATATCGAGGAATGCAAAAATACATTTTCTCCTGAATAAAGGCCTAGGACCGAATCAATACTATGAATCTACTGATTAAACGCCGGATATCTACAGTTGTTGACCCTATTCGTCTAAGAGATAAAACATCTCTTCATTCAGCTGAAATAGATATTCATGTTACAATGAAACCCTTGTTTAACTACGACCTCGTTGGGTTTACTAGTTAGTGTCTCGACAGGCTGATAATTTTTTCATTGTGTTTTGTTAGTTTACTGTTATTCGTAACACGCGGAATGGGCGTCCTAGAACATGTCTAGATATTCAATTATTTGTTTCCCAAATTAAGAAGTTAGCCTTTGCTGAATATTAATCTGCTAACTCTGCAAAATTAGTAGTAAGGAAAAGCACGAGTGAATCTCGCCAATCACCCATTCAATCTGTTAATCTGAGTGACACAATTCAGTGTTGAGGTATTTTGAAAACGACAGGCAAGTGAATCGTTGACCGAGCAACTTTATTTACAGACGGGAAAGGATTGGTATACGTAGTTACATATTCATGTGCTACAGTAATTTGAATCTGGACGCTCAATTGAAACTTTAGGTGTTATGTTCTATCCTGTAACAAGAAGTTTAAGAAATTAGGCATCATTTAACGAATCAATTCACTTCATCTCTGAGATTTCTGAGTTGAAATCAAGTCATTTATCCATGCATCTTTTTAGAGTTTCTGTCGTATCTCGGCTATTTCTTTGTCTTATAACGAGAGTTACAAACAGCTGATTTGTGTAACGATTTTTAAACACGTCAAGTACAGTAAAACCTCGTTAAAGGCATGTTGATTTTCCGACCTTTTACAAGGCATATCGCGAGGTACTCCTTTACTGAGTATCATGTGCTAAGCAGAGCTCCATATTAAAATTTACACGTGACTCAAAGCGACTGTTCAGGATCTAAGCCAAGTGTGTATGTGACAATACATGTACATATAGATACTCTACCAACTAGCCTTCATCAACGCCAAAGAATGAGGTGATTGTTGTCTGTTTCCTTGAATCTTCCTGCCTAATCTGAAGTTGTCTCAGATCTCTGGTGTAGGCCAGATGCTTAGCATCATCGCCATCGCCACTTCACTCTTGCCATTTAAGTAGTAATTTCGTGGCAGCAATGGCTTCGTCCAAGTCAACTTTCTTTAAGTCAGCTCCTGAACCTATCTCTTCAAAATCCTCCTCGTCATTTTCAGTTTGTATGTTACTGTCGAAAAACACTGCTATTTCCTCAAGGCAAAGCTCCTCTGAAGTGTTGATGTCGTCAAAAACATCCACACTGGTAGGGGTAACAAAATCATTAATGGATGGAATATTTTGTATTCCACGCTGCGAGGCAAATTTTCCGGCAAGAGACACAAGTTCAGCTTTAGTACATTGGGTAGCTATAGATGTTTCTGTGTCAGTGGGCACAACTGTGCCATAAACAGGACCTGGATGCAGTCTTTAGAAGAAATATTGTCTAAAATCAGAGTTTTACTACTCAGTAGTCTAGACTTAATCCAGCATTTCTGTATAGAGCTTTAAGTGACGTCAAAGTGCCATGAAGCATAGCCCCAGCGCATCGCCTTCAAAACACCCATCTCGTTTAAGGGATCATCACCCTTTTCAAATGTTTCGATCATGTAGTTTAGCCATTTCTTACGATAATGGCACTTCCAAGCATAAATGATGCCCTGATTAAGGGGCTGATGAAGAGATGCGACATTTGGCGGGAGAAAAATAACTGATGTATTTTTCAACGATGTGAGAGGGCTTGAATCCAGATATTTAAACGCAGCTTTATGCGCAGAAAGTTGTCCATAGGAAGAACAACTTTGCTGCAGGTACTTGATAGTAGAGACTTTACACAGGGATTGGCAAATTTACCGCCCGGCCATTTCCTTGTCAAACCATTTGAGATATTCTATTATAATCTCTGTGTTCATCCACGGATTTTTATTGTTGCGGTAGACAAAATTAAAACTTTCAATTTTCACATTTTTGAAACAGCGTGGCTGTTTTGATGTGCCAATGTAGCAAATTTTTAAAACTTGGCCACTAGCTTAGACGGTGTGCATAGCAGTGACCCGATCTTTGTTGGCTTTGTGACCAGATAACTGACAAGTCGTCAAAGAGACTTCGGGAACAGACCTATAAAATAAGCCTGTTTCGTCGCAGTTGTATATGTCTCTTAGAGAGAAATCTGCAAGAGCCTGCTGGATAATTCTTAATTCTTCATCGTGGCTAGCAAGGACAGAACTTGCTTCGCTGTATCTGCGAGTCTTGTGGATGCCGTACAATTGCTGGAATCATTGAAGCCACCCATTTGACCGAGCAGGCTCTGTTAGGTCTCTATACATAGGCATCGTATGAACGAGTTTACTGGCGTTGACACGGAGAGCGTCACCAGTGATTGGGGTTCTGGTCTCATACTGCTTCATCTAAGTGTATAAAGCAGGCTCAGGGTTGTGCAAGTTTCTTTCACGTCGACGCTTGGGAGTTGAAGTATATGTAGTCAACGACTTGTCTTGGGGCGCGGCAAGGTGCTTAAACCGATCTTTTTTTTTTTTTTTAAATCATTTTGTATTTAGCCTAGTAGCAATGACAATTGATCTAAAAAATATACAAAATATCCCTAAACCAAGCATAGGTCATAATAGCTCATAACTTTATTATCTTAAACCGATCAGAGGACCATTTAGAGACTTGCGGTTGAGAAATTTCAATACCGAGGGTGTTTTTAGCCCAAAGTAATGTTTCTGATAGGGGCGGCTTTGGACCTGTCGAAGCATTAGCAGTGTGAAAAATTACGTACCTTCCGACGTTGCTCTTCGGAGAACTGCGCATATCGTTTGGAGGTGTTACAGGCTGCGCCTTTCGCGTGTTTAGGAATAACCGAAACATTGGAAACATTGTACTAGGTTCGGTCTTGGATGAAACTCTCCGGCCTTCATACTCGAATATAGTCATAATTTCTACATGTAATACGCAGATGGTTTTGTAGTTGTTTCTTCGGCATGATGAACATGTAGTAGGAGGGAGGAACAGAGATAGTTATATGGGCAGTTCCTCTACTAGACTTACTTTCGAAAGTCGATTAGAAAATAGACAGTATTTGGCCACCATCCTTTTCTTATTTATCGTTTTGGTGCTTCGCCCCTTCACAGGAGGAAGGCATTTCGACTTAATGTTAGACGTGAAAGATCTGTAGAAGAAAAAAGGGCATGTAATGATGAGATGGATAAGTTGTAAGCTGTAAGCTTGATGGATTAAGAATGTGTTGGAGAAGAATTTGTCTATTTAATTTATATACATTCTTGCTTACTGTCCTATCTAGCTTCTATTATATACATAGCGCCATAAGGACGGATGGCCATATTGTGAAGGGAAAAAGCCCAGTGGGGCAAAACCCGATGTCCCGCCACGCATACACGCCCCGCTCCATGCCGCAGGCGTCGATCAACCTTTAGCTTCTGTTTAACCCGCATATTCCATTATCCCCGCATATGAGGAAGTGGAAACTCAGTCTAGGCTCGGAATTTTAATGAGGTCCGGCACCTCACGGTCAATTTGATTTGCGACAGTAAACTGTTGTAAACGACCACTGGAAATTAGCATTTGGGCAGCAGCACGACAGCCCCGTGGAGTTTGAAGCAGACGATTAAATGAGGTCGTTCCTGCATTGCGAAACATCCGCGAATGTAATTCTGAGTGTTCACCGCAGTAGCACAAAATATGTTTAACGGTCTGTGCCCGCTCTCCGCACGTACATTCAGGAGAAATGCCTGGCACTCTAACTGACACCAACCAAGAGTTTAGTCCAATTATCCCAGTGCGCAATAATATCACTGCGGTAGCTTCATGCTTTTTAAGTCCTTCATATAATCTGAGCAGACTTCGCCGCCATGGCGTTTTCCAGGTTTTAGCCGATCGGTTGCCCTTATAGCTTGCATATCTTTGCTGCCACTGTAGGTCCACCCATTTTTTTACCAAAGTTTTCGGACCAGTTACGTGATCTGCTTTACGCTGCTCTTTAGTCTCCCTAGGGTGCAAGCCTGGGTGTCTAGGGGGTTTTTTGGTTAACAACTTCATCTCGTGATCTATATCTACAGCTTTCTGACGGATAGCCTCAATTGCTGATTTCTTTCTGTTAAAAACGTTCCGCTTTTTGCAAAGAAGCCTTATCCTATGCCAGACATCGTCGGCATGTTGGTATATTTTGGTTGTGACCGCCTTTTCCGCTGTATTTGCCCCGTAAAGCATCGACATTGACTGTACCTGAAGATCGATTGGTGGGATAGCTGCTTCTCTCTCAAGGGCTAACCTTGGGGTCCGCTTGTAACCTCCCGTGATCTTCCGCAGGCACTTACTCTGTATCTTTCCAAGCTTGTCCATGAGACTTTTTGCCATTGGTTGGCCATCACTTTTCATGCCCCATATTTGTGCTCCGTAAAGCATAGTTGGACGAACCACTGCCGAATATACGAGTCGTGAATGCCGGAGAGACGGGCCCCATACCGAGGCTGTTATTCTCGAGAGTGCATTGTATGCCATTTCCCCGTTCCGCACTGCTTGCGCCACCTGTGCCCCCCACCTTAGACGGCTATCAACTACGACCCCTAGGACTTTCATCTCTGATCTCGGGCTGATTTGAACCTCTCCGACCTTGATACCTTCCTGAAGCGACCCTGAATTCT